>RXON01004306.1:0-22990 GCA_009667805.1 Leptobrachium leishanense | reverse complement strand
AAACCAGAATGTATACCTTATACAGAGCGAGGGGTCCAGAACCAGGAGATTAGTCAGCCAGGCAAATGGGTCAGAACCAGGGAATCAGTCAGACATAACAACCAGACAAACTATGAAACTGCAGACAGACTAGACCAAAGAAATAAGGTAAACATGAAAAAACAAACTTGACCAGAATGAACAGCAGGGAGCTCTCAGGAACATACACTCAGCAGGAAACAGGAACTGAAATGAACCAAAATGCAAGAGCAATGGGATATGGGCCCATTGCTTTATATAGGGAGGTGATCAGCCACATCACCAACAGGAGAGCTAACGAGCAAACCACACTTAACCCCTGAGCTGCAACCCAGGGAAAGCAACACCCAGAAACACATGGGATCCACAGATATAAAGAATATAGAGGGCAGGGGGACAGGGCTGGAACATGGAAACATGACACCAGGTCCCTGGAAGAACTTACAGTGCCATCAGTTGTATAAAGTAGAACAACTTTCAACCCGTTTTGCTTCTTTGTTGCATTTGCAGCTAAGAGGTCCACTAGAGAGGGACACTTTAACACACAAACATTCTTTCTCCTACATTTTATTTTTATCATATTGTTACCTGCTCTGTGATTGTTACTAGCCGGGCAAATGTTTCAATCCACCAGAGGAAAGCAAGATGAAGGCACCATATCTATCTCTGAAAGGGCAAAATCCATCTACACTTCCCTGGGCAAAATCATCACCAGCTTTGGCTTTAATTACCACCTCTACGCTGATGACACTCAGATCTACCTCTCTACCCCTGATCTCTCTCCCCCTGTCCTTTCAAAAGTCAGTGACTGTTTATCTGGCATCTCCTCCTGGATGGCCTCCCACCACCTAAAGATCAACATGTCAAAGACTGAACTCCTACTTATTCCTCCCTCCAATGCCTCCCCACCTCCTGACTTCTCTATCACGGTGGAGGGTATCACCTTCTCCCCATCAAACCAAGTTCCCTGTCTTGGAGTTACACTTGACTCTGCTCTTTCCTTCATCCCCCACATCAAGTCTCTTTCCTCCTCCTGCCGATACCAACTGCGTAATATTTCCAGAATTCGGCCATTTCTTACCGCTGTCGCCACAAAACAACTCATACACGCCCTGGTAATCTCCCGACTCGACTATTGCAATAATCGCTTATCTGGCCTCCCTCTGTCCCGCCTCTCCCCCCTACAATCCATCCTGAACGCCTCCGCCAGGCTAATTCACCTCACCCGCCGCTCTGTCTCTGCCGCTCCCCTCTGCGAGTCCCTTCACTGGCTCCCCATTCACTGCAGAATTAAGTTCAAAATCCTTATCCTTACCTATAAAACCCTCACTAACTCAGCGCCCCACTACCTGTCCTCACTAATCACCAAATACACCCCAGCCCGCTCCCTAAGGTCAAACAGTGACCTGCGCCTAGCTTCTCCCCGCATCACCTCTTCCCATGATAGACTGCAGGATTTCTCACACGCAGCCCCCACTCTCTGTAATGCTCTCCCTCGTACGGTCAGACTTTCCCCTAACTTCTCTTCCTTCAAAAGCTCCCTTAAAACATTCCTATTTAGGGAAGCCTACCACCCAACTCACTGACGCAACCATTAACCCTGTCTATACTGTGCCTATTGTACAGCGCTGCGGAATATGCTGGCGCTTTATAAATAAAGAATAATAATAATAATAATCCGTACTATACAGTGGCAAGAAAAAGTATGTGAACCCTTTGGGATTACGTGGAATTTTGCATGAATTGGTCATAAAATGTGCTCTGATCTTCATCTAAGTCACAACAATTTGAAAAACACAGTCTGCTCAAAATAATACAACACAAACATTATATGTTTTCATGCTTTTATTGAACAGAACATGTAAACATTCACAGTGCAGGGTGGAAAAAGTATGTGAACCTTTGGACTTAATAACTGGTTGACCCTCCTTTGGCAGCAATAACCTCAACCAAACGTTTCCTGTAGTTGCAGATCAGACCTGCACAACGATCTGGAGCAATTTTGGACCACTCCTCTTCACAAAACTGTTTCAGTGTAGCAATATTCTTGGGATGTCTGGTGTGAATCGCTCTCTTAAGGTCATGCCACAGCATTTCAATCGGGTTGAGGTCAGGACTCTGACTGGGCCACTCCAGAAGGCGTATTTGGTTTTGTTGAAGCCATTCTTTTGTTGAATTACTTGTATGCTTTGTGTCATTGTCCTGTTGCATCACCCATCCTCTGCGGAGCTTCAGTTGGTGGACAGATGGTTTTACGTTTTCCTGCAAAATGTCTTGATAAACTCTGGAATTCATTTTTCCATCAATGACAACAATCCGTCCAGGCCCTGAGGCGGCAAAGCAGCCCCAAACCATGATGCTCCCTCCGCCATGTTTTACAGTGGTGATGAGGTTTTGATGTTGGTGTGCTGTGCCTTTTTTTCTCCACACATAGTGTTGTGTGTTTTTTCCAAACAACTCAATTTTGGTTTCATCTGTCCACAGAATATTTTGCCAGTAGTGCTGTGGAACATCCAGGTGCTCTCATGCAAACTTCAAACGTGCTGCAATATTCTTTTTGGACAGCAATGGCTTCCTCCGTGGTGTCCTCCCATGACCTCCATTCTTGTTTAATGTTTTCCTTATTGTAGATGTGTCAACAAAAAGGTTAGCATGTGCCAGGGATTTCTGTAAGTCTTTAGCTGACACTCTAGGATTCTTCTTTACCTCATTAAGCATTCTGCGCTGTGCTCTTGCAGTCATCTTTACAGGACGACCATACCTAGGGAGAGTAGCAACGGTGCTGAACTTTCTCCAATTGTAGACAGTCTGTCTTACCGTGGACACATGAACATCAAGGCTTTTGGAGATACTTTTGTAACCCTAGCCAGGTTCGTGCAAGTCAACAATTCTTGATCGTAGGTTTTCTGAGAGCTCTTTTCTGCGAGGCATGATTCACATCAGGCAGTGCTTCTTGAAACCAGTTAACCCAAAACTGGTGTGTGTTTTTAAAGGGCAGGACAGCTTTCAGCAACACATCCAATAATATCACACTGATTGGAATCAAGGTTAGCTCACTCCTGGCTCCAATTAGCTCTTGGAGAAGTCATTAGGCTAGGGGTTCACATACTTTTTCCACCCTGCACTGTGAATGTTTACATGTTCTGTTCAATAAACACATGAAAACATATAATATTTGTGTTGTATTATTTTAAGCAGACTGTGTTTTTCAAATTGTTGTGACTTAGATGAAGATCAGAGCACATTTTATGACCAATTCATGCAAAACTCCACGTAATCCCAAAGGGTTCACATACTTTTTCTTGCCACTGTATATTATAATTCCCACGCTTGGACGATGAGTAATTGTGCAGGAGGTGGGGATATTCCCAGAGATTTTAATTGCATCACCGATCAGGCAGGAGGCCATAAAAGGGATGTGTTAAAAACAGCAAAAGTTCAGTGGTGCTATTTTAGGTATATAGGGTAGTACTGATCGCTAGTACACTAAAGTGTTTATTCCCCAAAACCACTGTATTTCTCAAAACATAGCAAGCCAGTAATAGTGCAGCGCTCCCGTACCCCACAATCACGTCTTATTCAGACAACTCTTATATATATATATATCACTTTAACTTAAAAAGTTCTTTTGTCCATAATCCCGGGGGAATATGTCACTTCAGATCTTCCATTTATAGTTGTTTTTGGACATCTTTTTATGTCACCACTTCATCGATGTTCACTCTTAAAAACAGCAGAAACCAGAGGGATGGTGCAGATAGATTGTTTTTTTAAAAAACACTCAGCATTATGGAATATGGAATGCACTCACCCAGTTGGAGTGATTGTGCAAGAGGTGGGGATATTCCCAGCGATTTTAATTGCATCACCGATCAGGCCGGAGGCCATAAAAGGGATGTGACTCACATGCACGAGTTAGCGTCCCCGGGGAGATCCATGGACGGAGTATTGCTGAATTGTTTATATATGCACAAAAAAACATGCTTCAACAGTGTTACGAAGTCAGAGGAGCAGTCACTGTTTCAGGTCTAAGCTCTGTCACTCTTTTCTAATATTCCTCTATTTAGGGCCTCATCCATGTAATTGGGGTGTGTGGGTGTCTTTTTAGGGGCTCCTCCATACATTCAGGGTGTGCGGGTGTCTTTTTAGGGGCTCCTCCATATATTCAGGGTCTGTGGGTGTCTTTTTAGGGGCTCCTCCATATATTCAGGGTATGTGGGTGTCTTTTTAGGGGCTCCTCCATATATTCAGGGTGTGCGAGTGTCTTTATGGGGTTCTTCCATATTTTCAGGGTATGCAAGTGTCTTTTTAGGGGCTCCTCCATATATTCAGGGTTTGTGGGTGTCTTTTTAGGGGATCCTCCATATATTCAGGGTGTGTGGGTGTCTTTTTAGGGGCTCCTCCATATATTCAGGGTGTGTGGGTGTCTTTTTAGGGGTTCCTCCATATTTTCAGGGTGTGTGGGTGTCATTTTAGGGGCTCCTCCATATATTCAGGGAGTGTGGGTTTTCAACCTTGGTCCGCCACATGATTTGGAACTACATTAGCCGCGAGGCTTGGTCGACTTAATGAGTGGCTGAGTATCATGGGAGATGTAGTTCTGAAACATCTGAAGGGTCAATGCTGATCACCCATGCTCTAGAGGTTGATACAAGTCTAAATGGTTTGCAGGAACAACCTGCTGGTTAATATTTTCCAGCCTATCCTGGTTCTTCAATCATATACACCGATTCATTCATGGTATTTGCGTCCCAACACCGATAGCCGCAGCTCCATTTAATAATAACTCTGACTCTTATTCATTTGCCAAGAACCTTGATAGCGGAGATATCATTACACCATAAACTCTATGTAAGTTTCACAAGTGCTAATAGAAACTCAAACTGCGACCACGTGACGAATGACCACACCATGAGGTACGTGCTAACAGCTGTATGTTCCTTCATCTCATGTCACTGAGCCTCGTCGAGTAATCTTAAAAAGTCCATGTGCCGCATGTTGCACCTTACACACCCGTGGCCGTCATCACTGCTTCCTAAAAAACTAAACAAACCCAAAATATACTTGCAAAACAGCCTGAGAAAACAGGAGGAATCCGTAAAGTTTTCAAGAGCTGAACTAACGGAGGGTCAATGTGTTCTGTAGCACAAACACTGCTCGGCCAAAGAAGGTCACACACTGTAATATGTGGTTGTGTCGCCTTTTGCTGTGATCGCGGCACGCATTTGCCGCAGCATCGTTTCGATAAGCTCATTGTCACGTCTCACTGGCCGCCGCCCCCATCCTCTCATGGCCGCGAGTACCCCCTCCAGATCCGCGGGCTCCAGAGCCACCTCTCCCCGGAATCGTCGGGGTCCTCGGTTCACGGGTCCTCCGGTCCGGATGGCCGCTCCCCGTCAGCGGCATTCCCTGGCCGTCATGGCGTGGCGTTCGGCCGCCCATGCGGCCGCCAACCGCCGCATGGAACGCCAGCCAAACGGAGCTAGCCAAGATGGCACCCGGGGGCAGATCGAGACCTCCATGGTCAGAAGGGGGAGGAGTCGGAACTCTGCAGAGACCACAGGGGGGAGTCTCCAATCTGGCC
The DNA here is from genome assembly GCA_009667805.1 of Leptobrachium leishanense. Lineage (NCBI taxonomy): Eukaryota > Metazoa > Chordata > Amphibia > Anura > Megophryidae > Leptobrachium > Leptobrachium leishanense. The sequence continues at coordinate 17,388 of RXON01004306.1, read as the reverse complement.
TCCAGCAGGACATAGTGGAGGCGGTGCCCAGAGTAGAGGCGTGTCCACCTCCACCCTGTCCACTATATAAGACTGGTGAACGCTCTCTTGCATCGCTTCACAATTGTTTCCTCTCCGGTTGAAACAATAGCTCCTCAACTTCTCTGTATCTCAGTGCATTCCTCTAACCTTGCCCTGATATTATTGCAGCGCTTCCAGTGTGTCTCCGGCATCCTAAAGATTCCCTCTATTGGGTTCTTACCCGGTCCCATACCATTATGGATGTGACACTCATGCAAGGTCACAGCATTTATTTGCGTCCTTGAGTGGCATTAATTTGTGGCCAAGATCTTGTATTGATGATGGGAGAGTCGCGGCGCTGCGTAATGTCTTCTCCCGCACATTATCCCAAAGATTCTCAATGGGGTTAAGGTCTGGACTGTGCGGTGGCCAATCCATGTGTGAAAATGATGTCTCATGCTCCCTGAACCACTCTTGCACAATTTGAGCCCGATGAATCCTGGCATTGCCATCTTGGAAAATGCCCGCTGTGCCATCAGGGAGAAAAAACCCATTGATGGAAAAACCTGCTCATTCAGTATATTCAGGGAGTCACGTGAACTCATTTTATGCTGAAACATATTAATCACTGCAGTAATTATCCCATGGAAGGCAAGCACCTATTGGCTGAGTTACATCCCGGCAGTGGCTTTATGTGTCCGGGCAGTGTACATTGAATAATCAAAGGGCTGCTCTTGAGGTGCCTACTACAACGCTGGGCAAATTGGCCACCTGCTTGTCCCTCTTTAAGTCCCAGCTGGATGAATGACCCCTTATCTGGTCCACAATAAAGATTAAGAAAATGTACTGTATCTCTGCACATCATTCAGCACATCCCTCCAATACAACTGTGGAGACATCTCGACTTTACGGGAAGCGGTTTCTACCTAACCACCAGGTCGCTGCTCTACAATCATGGAAAGCCAACTCAATCCCACTCAGAAGACGCCATCAGCGAATGTCCATGGGCAAGACACCTAACGATATGGATACGCCGACCTCACAAAGTACTTGTACATCTCATAGATTGTAAGTTCCCTTGGGAACAGGGTCCCCCTGAATCAGGCCGTATCATCCATCTGTTACATTCCAATGTCTCAACCCCTTGTACACTGATCTTGTAAAACGCTGCGGAAAATGTGGCGCCATATAAATAAAGGATAATAATAATACCCTTGATTGGCACTTGGCAAAAAAATGCAGTTTGCACTGACTACTTGTACAAGTTTGCATTTACGTAATGTTCCGCGGCTGCTCGTCCTATTGAAACGCCAGCGTGATTAATGATGACTCGCCGATTATTAGAAAACCGCACGCAAAGCCTAAATTCACATTCAGAGAATTCAGACGGATTAGTTTCTCTAGCTGTGCATAAACAAGAAAAAAAAAAAAAAGGAAATAAATCTGTGCAGGATACAAAATTACAACCGCAAGTATTTATAAATCGCCAACAGATTCTGTAGCGCTGTACAACGGGTGAGACAAAATAACCAAATATACATACAGACACTCTTTCACTTAGACAGTCTGAGAACAATGGGAGAAGATGACCCTGCTCAAGAGCTTACAATCTAAGACAGTGTTTCCCAAACCTGTCCTCAGGACTTTCTGACGGGCCAGGTTTGCAGGATATTTAAAGCACAGCACAGGTGATCTGATTTGCTGCTTAGTGATTGCAGGATTCAGTCTGCATTTCCCCAAGGGAATCCTCAAAACCTGGCCTGGTTGAGAGTCCCGAGGACAGGTTTGGGAAACACTGATCTAAGAGAAACATATGTATCAGTCGCTGTAAAGAGAAGAATGTTCAAGGTGATGATGTAATATTACTTGCCTCAGTCCAAGAGCTTAGTGGAAACGTGCACGACGTCATCTGCTGCAGCTGCGAAAATATAGTGTGTATGTTTGTACGAGCTGAGTTACAATGAAATGCTTCAGCTGCTTTAGATATGAGGCAACGGGACTGGCTTTTTATACTCGTGTTGGGTCTTAAGGGCAGGATTTTCCCCTGTTTTGCAAACAAACACACCCACATATACACCCAACCGAGCTTCTTTATTTCTCGCTGGAAGCGGCAAAAGTATTCTAGCGCCCAGAACAGATGAGTCAGGGAGAAAACGAAACAGCTATGTACGGGTGTATATATTAAATTAATATTCCGGTGAGATAATAATCACTAAAACGGGGGGGGGGGGAATACTGAAAACATCATTACAGGAAAATCCAAATAAAGAAAATTCGCCAACATCTGTTTTGTCTGGATTATTATTTTTTGTTACGAGTGCAATTATATTTATTTCAATCTAATTATAGCATATCTACTCTAATATAAAAATACAAATAATAATAATTTAATACACTATATAAATAATAACTAATAATAATATAATATAAAGATAATAATAATATAATATAAATATACAGGGTTATCCAAAGAGATACGAATTGTTTGAGAAAGGTAACCGAACGCTGAAAATCAGCGTTCGGTTACCTTTCCTGGCCATTCGGCTATCCAGAGAGCAGGCAATTCACCAAATCCTGGCGAATTGCCTGCACATACGGTGCCTGTTCGGTGCCTGTTCGAGGGCAGTGAAATCCCCATAAAAAAGCACTGCTTTGGCTATTCAGAGAACACAAACCAGCAGTGAAAGGTTCCCCTAATGCCCTGCCATTCGGTGGTTTAATTCGGCAAGTTTATTCAGGAGAATCCCATAGGCTTCAATCTTAAAAATATTCCCGTTTTAATTCAATATCTAATAAACCGTTCATTATAAAATTCTGCAGCAAAAAGTATCTTTATATATAGATTTTTTAGGATACTTTAAGCATTTTTCCTTTTTTTTTTTTTTTTTAAAGTCCGATTTCTTTTTTTTTTTTTTTTTAGTTTACTTATTTTTTCTGTAACAGCCCTTTTTATTATCATTCCCTGGACCTCCTGTGTAAATTTCAGACATTTTCGCTCAGTAGTTTCTTTGCAAACAGCGTTTCATTTTCACACATTCACACAAACTATTTTGCTAATTTATTCACTGCATTCGTCTGCGTCTCAGCTGCTTTGGCTGCTTCGGCTGTGTGTGATCGGCTCATGCTCGGGCTTTTTCCGTGGTTTTCGCAGGTTAATCCAGATGTTTTTGTGGTTTTCGGCGTGCATTCGGTGGGTTTTGCGGTTCGTTTTCGGCGGGTTTGCGGCAGCTTTTCCCTGCATTTCAGGGACCCTGTGGTGTTTGCTGAATACACCGCAGGGTCACCGAAATGGGATCGGCAAAAGGAACCGAATTAAAGAGAACGAAAAGTCACCGAACGTGCAGTGACTTTTCAAATCTCTTTGGATAACCCTGATAGTGTAGTATAATAAAATATTCTGTAATGTATAATTTAATATAAATTACAACATAATAATATTATATAATTATAAACTAGTGTAATAATATACTATATAACGGTAATACTATAAAATATAATAATAATAATAATATAAACAATATTGTGTAATAATATATTGTAAAATGATAATAATAATAATCTAATATTATTAATAGCACTAACATAAGCTGTAACTAATTTATTTGTAAATTACAAAAAACACTTTATAAAACACATGCTGCAGTTTCTTTCCTTTGTTTGAGGTAATTGCATGTAAAAAGGAAGAATAAAGTAAGATTTTTATCACCTGTTTCCATTTTGTAGGATTTTTCCCGTGATGCAACATTTACCACAATCTTATGGTGAGTCTCTCTTTACAGTGGGGTGTAGTAGGGAACGTTTAGACAAGGCTGCATGGGGTATATTGTGTTGTCTATGCTACCCAAGATAAGAGATGGCAGCTAAATGGCATCTGATAGTGGGCTAAGAAACACTTTAATTCACCCCCTGGTGGTGTCCTTCAAATATATCGCACACAATGCAAGCAATAGGTCAGTTTTCTGAACTTCTGAACCATAGAGCCCATTTTATGCACAATGCCAACAGTGAGGAGCAACTGAGGTAAAAATACTGTTGGAGGGGGGACAGTTTACAACACAAAATATCACACAATGGATGCATCCAGTGACACATATAGAGGAAAATATCACACAATGGATGCACCCAGTGACACATATAGAGGAAAATATCACACAATGGATGCACCCAGTGACACATATAGAGGAAAATATCACACAATGGATGCATCCAGTGACACATATAGAGAAAAATATCACACAATGGATGCACCCAGTGACACATAGAGGAAAATATCACACAATGGATGCACCCAGTGACACATATAGAGGAAAATATTACACAATGGATGCACCCAGTGACACATATAGAGGAAAATATCACACAATGGGTGCACCCAGTGACACATATAGAGGAAAATATCACACAATGGATGCGCCCAGTGACACGTATAGAGGAGAATATTTCCTTAACTAAACATACAAGAGAAAAACAAACACATGTAAGATATCAACAACATAAAATAAACACAATAAAGATATTTCATGTTTTGGTGGTCCTAGCCCTTGAACCACATTTCATTGTAGGACGCACTCCAGGACTCATTATATAAAAGTAAAAAATTCTTTATTGTAGCGTTCACATATTAGACCGACCGTTTCGGCTCCAACTGAGCCTTTATCAAGGGCTGGATCCATTTCAGAAGGTGTTATATGGATTATCTCTCCTGTACAAGCAGGTTATATCAATGATGTCACATCTGATTATTTGACTGTTCAACATCCACATATACCGGTCCTATATACATTGCCGAAAATTCATAAAGATTCTATTAAGCCTCCTAGATGCCCCATTGTGTCAGCTAGGGGTGGCATACTTGAACCTATAGGCAAATGTATTGATTACTATTGCAAATCCACTGTATTGGCTTTACCAACCTGCCTTCAGGATACAGCACAATTATTGTATCAAACTTCCAAGGTTACTTTATCTCAAAAATTATTTTGGCTACATTGGATGTGAAGAATCTTTATACATGCATACCGAATGCAGAGGGCATATCTGCTAGGAGATAGGTGTTGACTGGATCTAGTGCCTATCAGGGACCACCCATTGAACTCATATTAGACTTACTCATGCTGGCCCTTGAAAACAACTTTTTTCGTTTTGAAAAGCAGTTCTAAATGCAGGTAGCGGGAATGACGATGGGGGCACCAATGGCACCAAAATATGCCAATGGTTTTATGTATGTGTTTGAAAATCAACACATTTTACAACCCTTTCCGAAACAGATTTTGTTTTATTCCAGATTTTCCGATGACCTTTTTCTCTTGTGGAAAGATACTGAAGTCTCCTTAAATCAGATGGTAGAACAAATTAATGCACTATCGAGGACGATCGAAGAAACGCTAACCATGGATATTCAACAAATGGTCTTCCTTTATGTTACAGTATTCCGTGTGGAAGATCGCTTTGGGTATACGTTACACCGTAAAGAGCCGGCCAGAAACACGGTTCTTAGCAAGGATGTGCATGGCTGAAAAATTTATTTTTTTTAGTTTCGTTTCGTTACATTTTTAAATTATTTAGTTTTCGGAATTTCGCAACAAATTTCGTTTCGTATTTCGTTTTGGATCGATTTGAAATTTTGGATCGATTTGAAATTTCGAATCGATTCGAATTTCATATATCAATTCGATAGTTGATATCATTTCAAATTTTGAATCACTAAAAAACCCCAATTAATAAAATCCCAATTAATCAAATTTTTCTGTTAAAAGAAAAGCTAAGGTTAAATTTTAAGCAGTGTCACAGATTTAGTATTTGAGTCAAATTAAACAGTGAATCAAAATTAATTTGTTTCATAAAGACCTTTGCTGACTATTACTTGTATTGTAAGTTAAGATCAATTCAATATTTGATATCAATTTGACAGTTCATTTAAAATTTGATAGTTGATATCAATTTGATAGTTCATTTCAAATTCGATAGTTCATTTCAAATTCGATATTTGATATAAATTTGATAGCTCATTTCAAATTCGATATTTGATATAAATTTGATAGTTCATTTCAAATTCGATAGTTGATATCAGTTATTAAATTTTTTCTTTTATGATGATGACACAATATAAAACAAAATATATTCATTATATACCGTTTCGTTTAGAATTCGTATCGTATCGATTCGTTATTCGGAAGTACTTCTGAATACGAATTATCAAATTTCGTTGCAAATTCTGAATTTTTCAGAAACAAATGCACATCTCTAGTTCTTAGTTTCCATCCTCCCCACCTGCAATGTTCTCTTTCCTGTTTCCCAGTTTCTTCATACATTAAGAAACAACAGCGATGATGAGTTGTGCAAGGTACAAATCGCTGAAACTTTCAACAGGTTTAAACAGAGAGGATACTACGAAACACCTTTGCAACAAGCCCTGCACAAGGCATGTGAGAAATTCTCTACTGGTTCCAGTAGATCGAAAGGGACATCCCGGATTTATTTACACATGCCGTGTCATACATACAGCCATAGGATCACTGAGCAGGTACATTGTAATTGGGATATACTTAAGTTTGACTCATCCTTACCTTCTAAGTTTCAACATGCACCTGTGACCAGTTACAGAAAATCCAGAAGCTTGAGAGACTGGCTGGTACATACTGATCCAGTCATGTCATATTTGAAGAAGGGCGTACCATTGAGAAATGGTTGTTTCAGATATACAAATTGTGTTACATGCAGTCACATGTTGCTTGGGTCGACATTTGCACATCCAGCTACGGGACAGATATTTAATATCCGACATCTTGCTTATGTTGGGAAAACAGACAGATCCCTCATTGAGAGGATTAGAGGTCACAGATCAGCTATAACTACAGCTTTCAGAGATGTCCACACAGAGATGCCTGTGGCTAAGCATTTCCGTGCATTTCAGCACAGATTACCTACTCTAAAATTCAAAGCCATTGACCATGTGCCATCATTAAGAAGAGGAGGCAATCGTTCTCAAATATTGCTGCAAAGTGTTTTGGACCATGAAATTGGACACTGTTGCCCCAAAGGGGTTAAATGGCTGGCTGGGTGGAGTAGAGGTAACATCACTGCTCTATAATTGTGGAGACCCAGTTTGGAATTCCAGCAAGAGCACCTCTCCAGTAAGTACCTAACGGTACATACTCGCCACCCAGGACATACTTGAAAACGAGAGAAATCTCAATGTATCCTTCCTGGTAAAATCTTTTCTCAAAAAAAAAAATATGTTTCATTTACTTCTTATCTTTCACCAAGATAATAGATGTATATTTTAATATGATCGCCTCGTCCTAAACCGAATATTCCTACATTATTTGATCTTTTATATTTGTCCTGTTTGGTTACTTTTTATTTTTTATTCGTTAATTCAGATTCCCTTTTTTGATATCTTTACATTTATTTTTTCACCATTTATCTTTATTTTTTTATTTTTGTTTATTTTCACATCAGTGATTGGCAAATTTTTTATTTTTTTTCACGAGGCTCACATTCTTCAGGCTCTCAAAAGGAAGCTGAACCTACAATATTCACATATTATTTTTCACAATTCTTTTCATATATCTGTGTCGTATAGAAGATTCTTTAGAATTTTCTTCTTTTCAATTAGGTTTCAGTATTTTTTCACTATTATACACTGCAGTCTCACATTTATTATTCTCACTTCAGAGCGTGAATCTCATTCACATAAATCTACACACCACCTTTTGGCTCCTAATTGGGATTGGCTACAAGGGCTAACGTTAATTCTCACTCAGGTGACACTAACGTTAGCACCCAGTATGTAATGTAGCCCTTAGTTTGTTATTTCCTGTATATTGAGGATTATTTTTATTATGTTACTTTTCATCTTGGAGTCCATTCTGTCGAGCTGCATATACTGGAAAAGTTTTTCATTCTGTTGTTTCCTGGTACAATGTTTTATAAATGTATAGTAAAAAAAAGAACAGAAACACGCTGACAGGATGGCGCGTTGCATCATGAACCTGTTTGTTTTGAACTTCATGATCCTGGTGATGAGATGCTGGGAAACGGGCACTGTCTTTCAGATCTTTTCATCATGAAACAAGCTTAAAAAATGTATCTGTAGGAAACAAGAGTGAACCAACAAATCACGGTTGGCCACATCAAAAACACACAAAGCATCTTCCCTTTTTTTTTATTGTTGGTTTCGTCATGTTACAGAATGTACTCTCAACCATTGTAAACTTTTAGGGGTTAAAGAATGAATCGGGAAGTCAGCGTTCCGCCTTTACTCGCAAACTGGCAGCAAAACAGAAAGCGACGTTAAAGAAAAAAACAAAGAAATAAGGCAATAAAGGGGCTTCTCGTCACTTAACCCCTTCACCACCAAACTGTTTTTGCTGATTTTTTTTTATCATAATATTTGTTTGAAACACGAGATGCAAAGTTAACAAATATAGAGTAAAATGAAACTTTTGCGCAGAAATCGTTGTTCTGAGATTAAAATAATTTCGTTAAGTACATTTGTTTATTTTTTTATTTTTTTCATGTATTCATTTATCCTTTACAGAGATATTGCTGGGATGAAAGGTTCTACTCTCTTGATGGTGTCTCAAATCTTACACAATGTCACACAGGGTCTGCATTATCAGCATACAGGCAGAAATGGCTTTTGTGTCAAATACATTAAATGTAACGCAGATAGATAATAAAAGGGTGAGATCTCCTGCTTATGAGGGTTTGTAGTGATCATAATTAGGGATGAGCTGTTCGGTTCGGACGGTTCGGAGTTCGACTAAACTTAGCCTGTTCGATTAGATCGCGAACACCGAACATTTCCGGGTGTTCGCCGCATGTTCGACCACAATGGACCACAATGCATTTTCCCACTGGCCTGAAGCTCGTAATTGGCTACAGCCTTGCACCTGACCACAGGTCTGGTGCAAGACAGGTTCAACAGTATGCCAATCACGGCTCAGAGTCCTGATTGGGCAAATTTTGCCCAATCACAGGCTCACAGAGCTAAGTCCCGCAGCACACTATATAACGTTTCCACACGCCGATTCTGCACGCATTTCAGAGGAGATTTCAGAGGAGATAGTTGTGTCTTGTTACTGCCGGTCTGCCACGCAACTGGGGGGGTCTGGGCGGTCTCATTTCTACCAAATATCAGGGAATTTAGGTGATGTGTGTCTTGTCACTGTGCCAGCAAGTTTTTTGGGGGTTTACAACTTTCTTTAAAACATTTGTGAATTGAGGTAATCTTCTGTGTCTTGTCACACAGCCAGCAAGTCTTTTTGGGCTCACTAATTTCTTTAAAACATTTGTGAATTGAGGTGATCTGTGTCTTGTCACACAACCAGTACCACGCAGTATTTTGGGGCTCACTATTTTCTACAAAACATTTGTGAATTGAGGTGATCTGTGTCTTGTCACACAACCAGTACCACAAAGTATTTTGGGGCTCACTAATTTCTTTAAAACATTTGTGAATTGAGGTGATCTGTGTCTTGTCACACAACCAGTACCACGCAGTATTTTACGGCTCACTAATTTCTTTAAAACATTTGTGAATTGAGGTGATCTGTGTCTTGTCACTGGCTGCCAGCTATCAATGTGTCTCACTGAGTTATACCAGAGTTCTTTAAATCTTTATACCACATTTGAATCAGAGTTCTGTATATATTAATCTATATATCACTCACCATGTCTGAAAGAACAAAAAGGACAGGCAGACGCTCCCAGACACAGATAAGAGGGCAAGCAGCCCCTGTGTCGGGAGACTGTGCCTCTGGTCGTGGTGGACGTGGTGCATCCTCTGCAGGGGCACGCTTGTCCTTTCTAACAGGTGCTGGCCGTCTTAAGCAGCAGCAACTTGGTGGATTGGCTAACCAGGCCATCCTCATCCTCCGAGTCCTCTGCCAGCCAGGCTTGTAGTGCTTTACAGTCCACTTCAGCTGCCAAAGCATCTAATGCAGCCTCCATGTCCACAGCTACTCCTGCCGTAGCCTCGCTATCACACACGGAGGAGTCAGCTGAATTGTTTGACTACAATGAGAGTGACATGCTGCTTGAGGATGCGCAGCAAGTACAGTGCTCTGATTCAATCTCTGAGGTTGAGCAAGGGAGTATAATCAACCTAGAAAAAGGGGGTGCCAGTGATGACACACAAATAACTGGCACTCATGTTGCCCCAGCAGCTACAGCATACTGCCAAGTTGGCTCCAGTGACGAGGAGATAGGGGGTGATGATGACAATGATGATGAGGTCACTAACTCCACCTGGGTGCCTGATCGAACAGAGGAATTAAGTGAGGAAGAGGGGGGGAGGCACAGCAAACACGAGGCACAACAACCTCTGTGACCAACCGTAGCACTAGCCAGTCCAAGGCATCACATGTCAGAGCTGCTCCGGTGCAGAGCGCTGTTGTCTCAAAGCACACATGCAGGAACTCTGCTGTCTGGGAGTTCTTTAAGAATGTGCAGCAGACCCCACCGTTGCTATTTGTAATCTATGTCAGATGAGGCTTAAGCGTGGGAAAGACACCGGACGCTTGGGTTCCACGTGCTTGAGGCGACATTTGAACAACTGACACACATCCCGTTGGCGCAAAACTTTGCGTAGGTCCTCCTCCTCCTCCTCATCTGTCTCTACCCCCACTGTATGTCCTGCCATGTCATTGCTTACAACCTCCACCGACAGGGATGATAGAAACATAGAAACATAGAAAGATGTCGGCAGATAAGAACCTTTCGGCCCATCTAGTCTGCCCAATTACATGGATACTTTACTTGGATTTATCTTTTGTTTAGGATAGCCTTATGCCTATCCCATGCTTGCTTAAATTCAATTACTGTTTTGGCCTCTACCACTTCAACTGGAAGACTGTTCCATGTATCCACCACCCTCTCAGTAAAATAATGCTTCCTGATGTTACTTTTAAACCTTTGCCCCTCTAATCTAAGACTATGTCCTCTTGTTTTGCTACTTTGTTTCCTTTTAAATATACTCCCTTCCTCTACCTTGTGGATTCCCTTTACGTATTTAAATGTTTCTATCATATCTCCTCTGTCTCGTCTTTTTTCCAAGCTGTACATGTTAAGATCATTAAGCCTTTCCTGGTAACTTTTCTCCTTCAAGCCGTACACCATTTTAGTAGCCCTTCTCTGAACTCTCTCTAAGATGTCTATATCCTTCTGGAGATACGGTCTCCAGTACTGCACACAGTACTCCAAGTGAGGTCTCACCAGTGCTCTGTACATTGATGCTACAGTAATGGATGTACCAGGTCCTTCCTCACAATGTGACATCATCCCAGCAGCTGAAGATTTACGCAGTCAGATTACGTTGCCGCAGCTGCTGCAGCGAAAGAAAAAATATAGTCCCAACCATCCCCAAGCACAGCGTCTAAATGCCAGCTTAGCAAAATTACTCGCATTGCAGCTGCTGCCTTCCTGGACTCTGCTCCCTTCCGTGAATTTGCTGAATGTGCTGTACCACAGTGGCAGGTTCCAAAACGCCATTACTTTTCATGCAAGGCCATTTCAGTACTATACCAGCACGTGGAAGACAATGTTATCCAGTCATTGGGAAAGGCAGTCAGCAGCAAGGTGCATGTCACTTTAGACACGTGGTCCAGCAAGCATGGACAGGGTCGGTACATTTCCTTCACGGCACACTGGGTAACTCTGATTGCAGCTGGGAGGGATCCAAGATGGGGCTCTGTGCTGGAGCTTGTTCATCCACCACGCCTCCAGAAAGCTGCTGGTATGAGGTCTGTCTGCTCCACCACCACCACCTCTCCCTCCTCCTTCTATGTCTCTGGCAAAGTGGCTGTTAAACCGACGCCTGACAGGGTCTACGGAATGGCTCAAGCAAAAAGATGCCATACTGTGCTTGAGCTGGTTTGTTTAGGGGACAGGAGCCACACCGGGCCAGAAATTCTGTCAGCTCTGCAGGGGCAGGTGCAGAGATGGTTAACACCACGCCAGCTTCAGCTGGGAATGATCGTCTGCGATATTGGCAGCAACCTTCTCTCCGCCCTACGCAAGGGTAAACTGATGCATGTACCATGCCTAGCACACGTCCTAAATCTGGTGGTACAGCGATTCCTAACCAAGTACCCAGGGCTGCCAGAGCTTCTCATCCAAGCCAGAAAAGTCTGCAGCCACTTCAGACGGTCATTCCCAGCAAGCGTTTGCCTGACAGAAATTCAAAGAGAATTCCACCTTCCCACAAACCGTCTGATCTGTGACATGCCCACCAGGTGGAACTCAACATTAGCAATGCTGCAGCGTCTGCACAAGCAGCAGAGGGCCATCAACGAGTACCTGTGTGAGTATGGCACAAGGACAGGTTCAGGTCAACTTGGTTTTTTTTCCCCCGCAGTGGCTGATGATCAAGGATGCATGCACTGTACTGTCACCATTTGAGGAGGCAACGAGGATGGTGAGCAGGGACAGTGCATGCATCAGTGACACAATTCCTTTAGTGTTCCTGCTGGAGCACACTCTGCAGGGAATTATAGATGTGGCTCTAGAGGCAGAGCAGCGGGAGGAAGAGGAGGCCTTCCCTAGCTCTCAAGGCCCCAGTCTTTCCGCAGACAGCATTCCAGCGGGTCCTACTCAGATCAGACAGGAGGAGGATGAGGAGGCAGAATATTTAAGTAGTGGGGGCATTGAAGGTGGGGATTCCTCAAGGGAGGTTTTCGTGTGCCCAGAAACACAAAAGCTAGTGCATGGCTGGGAGGAGGAAGTGCACGATACAGTCATCCTCATTGACCAGGAAGACTCGGAAGCTAATGCCACCTCCAATCTATGCTGCTTGGGCTCCCTTATGATGCAAAGCCTGCTAAAGGACCCCAGGATTCATGCAATGAAGGAGAGGGATCATTACTGGTTGGCAACCCTTCTTGATCCACGATACAAGGGTAAAGTTGCAGAGCTCATCCTGCCCGCACAGAGGGAGCACAGGATGAAAAAACTTGAGGACACACTAAAGCGACACTTGTGTAACACCTTTCCAGGCACTGGTAGATTACCAAGTGCTGACACACATGCTTCTGAGGCTGCGGATGATCAGAGGAATAGTGGTGAAGGCCGGGGCCACTTGACTGATGCATTTTTAAATTATTTTAGTCCTCGACGCCCAGGGATGTCAAATGTAGGCACCCATTGCCAGCGTCTTCACCATATGGTGCAGGACTACCTAGGGTCAGGGGCAGACCTGGATACGTTTCCAGCAGATGATCCACTGGCTTACTGGGTGTTGAGATTGGATCACTGGCCAGAACTTAGCCAATATGCTATGCAGCTACTAGGTTGCCCTTCATCTAGCGTGCTTTCCGAAAGGACGTTCAGTGCCGCTGGAGGTTTTGTCACAGACAAAAGAGTGCGTCTGTCCACCGACTCTGTAGACCGGCTGACATTTATAAAAATGAATCAGTCCTGGATCATCAGCTATCAATCCCCTGATGCTGAAGTAATGGAATAGATCGGGGATGTCCTCTTCTGCATTCACAAAACCTCCAGCACTGAACTCTTCCACAATACCACAAAAGGGATACGGTGTGAATGCACTTGCTTCCATGAAAGGCACAATATTTGGCTGCACTGACACCTGTGCCACATCTACAGTTGTGTTCAAAATTATTCAACCCCCCCTGAAATTGAGTGTTTTGGCCAGTTTGACATTGATTTTGATCATTCAGTCATCTTGCTTACAATTAAATCAAAGAGGCACGTGTAGGTCAGACAAATATAATATAACATTTATAATGAAATAACCACAAATATCTTTTCTGTGCTCACATCATTATCAGTTTTATTCAACCCCAAGTGACATTCAATCTTAGGACTTAGTACAACATCCTTTTACAGTTATAACAGCTTTTAAACGTGAAGCATAGCTTGACACAAGTGTCTTGCAGCCATCTACGGGTATCTTCGCCCATTCGTCATGGGCAAAAGCCTCCAGTTCAGTCACATTCTTAGGCTTGCGCACTGCAACTACTTTCTTTAAGTCCTACCAGAGGTTCTCAACCGGATTTAAGTCAGGTGACTGCGATGGCCACTCCAAAATGTTCCAGCCTTTAATCTGCAACCATGCTCTAGTGGACTTGGAGGTATGCTTGGGATCATTGTCCTGTTGAAAGGTCCAACGTCTCCCAAGCCTCAGGTTTGTGGCGGACTGCATCACATTGTCATCCAATATCTCCTGGTACTGAAGAGAATTCATGGTACCTTGCACACGCTGAAGCTTCCCTGTACCTGCAGAAGCAAAACAGCCCCAAAGCATGATTGACCCCCCGCCATGCTTCACAGTAGGCAAGGTGTTCTTTTCTTCATAGGCCTTGTTCTTCCTCCTCCAAACATAGCGTTGATCCATGGGCCCAAACAGTTCCACTTTTGTTTCATCAGTCCACAGAACACTATCCCAAAACTTCTGTGGGTTGTCCACATGACTTTTGGCATACTGCAGTCGACTCTTCTTATTCTTTGGAGACAGCAAGGGGGTGCGCCTGGGAGTTCTGGCATGGAGGCCTTCATTACGCAGTGTGCGCCGTATTGTCTGAGCTGAAACTTCAGTACCCACATCTGACAAATCTTTTCTCAGTTCCTCAGCAGTCACACGGGGACTTTTCTCCACTCTAGGCTTCAGGTAGCGCACAGCAGTCGAAGTCAGCATCTTCTTTCTGCCACGACCAGGTAGCATTTCAACAGTGCCCTTTGCCTTGAATTTGCGAATGATGCTTCCTGTGGTCTCTCTTGGTATGTTTAACACCTTTGCAATCTTCTTATAGCCATTGCCCTTCCTGTGAAGAGTAATCACCTCTTCTCTTGTTCCTGGACCATTCTCTTGACTTCACCATGTTTGTAACCACACCAGTAAATGTCTAGAAGGAGCTGAGTATCACAGTCATTTTAAAGCTGCCTAATTGGTGCTTATTATGCTTTATTGCTGCTCCGTGACATCCACAGGTGTTTTCAATACCTGATTGAAAACACTTGAATGAACCTCTGTTCTTCAGAGTGGTAGTTTTTAAGGGGTTGAATAATTGTGTCAATGAAGAATTCACAAAAGAAACATTTACTACTGTATTACAAAACCAATTGATGTCATTTTAGTTGCATATGGTTCTTTAAAAAGTCCTTGTAGGATTTCATTCTGAATACAATTACAAATGTACACTAAATTCCCTAAAACCCTTTACAGCATTGGGGGTTGAATAATTTTGAAAACAACTGTATATCATTTTAATTTTTTGAACCGCAGGGTCCACCCCTGCATTCTTCCACAATACCACAGAGGGGTTACTGTATGATGATACTTGCTGGCCTGGCAGTCTTGCACCAAAGGCACAATATCTGGGTGCACTGACGCCTTGACCAGAATCATATCTTTTCAATATAGGACCACATGGTCCACCCCTGCATTCTTCCACAATACTACAGAGGGGTTACTGTATGATGATACTTGCTGGCCTGGCACCAAAGGCACAATATCTGGGTGCACTAACGCCCATTACCAGATAAAAACTTTTCAATATAGGACCACATGGTCCACCCCTGCATTCTTCCACAATACCACAGAGGGGTTACTGTATGATGATACTTGCTGGCCTGGCACCAAAGGCTCAATATCTGTGTGCACTGATGCCTTGACCAGAATCATATCTTTTCAATATAGGACCACATGGTCCACCCCTGCATTCTTCACAATACTACAGAGGGATTACTGTATGATGATACTTGCTGGCCTGGCACCAAAGGCACAATATCTGGGTGCACTGACGCCCATTACCAGATAAAAAACTTTTCAATATAGGACCACATGGTCCACCCCTGCATTCTTCCACAATACTACAGAGGGGTTACTGTATGATGATACTTGCTGGCCTGGCACCAAAGACACAATATCTGGGTGCACTGACGCCTTGACCAGAATCATATCTTTTCAATATAGGACCACATGGTCCACCCCTGCATTCTTCCACAATACTACAGAGGGGTTACTGTATGATGATACTTGCTGGCCTGGCACAAAGGCACAATATCTGGGTGCACTGACGCCCATTACCAGATAAAAAAGTTTTCAATATAGGACACATGGTCCACCCCTGCATTCTTCCACAATACTACAGAGGGGTTACTGTATGATGATACTTGCTGGCCTGGCATTAAAGGCACAAAATCTGGGTGCACTGACGCCCATTACCAGATAAAAAACTTTTCAATATAGGACCACATGGTCCACCCCTGCATTCTTCCACAATACCACAAAGGGGTTACTGTATGATGATACTTGCTGGCCTGGCATTAAAGGCACAATATCTGGGTGCACTGACGCCTTGATCAGAATCATATCTTTTCAATATAGGACCACATGGTCCACCCCTGCATTCTTCCACAATACTACAGAGGGGTTACTGTATGATGATACTTGCTGGCCTGGCAGTCTTGCACCAAAGGCACAATATCTGGGTGCACTGACGCCCATTACCAGATAAAAAACTTTTCAATATAGGACCACATGGTCCACCCCTGCATTCTTCCACAATACTACAGTTGGGTTACTGTATGATAGTACTTGCAGGCCTGGCCCCAAAAGCACAATATTTGGGTGCACTGCCACTGACGCCTGTATCGGATTCATATCCTCAGAGGGGTTACGGTGTGATGGCACTGTTAGGGACGCTAAAGGACCTATTTTGAAGCACCTATTGTTACTTTCATCCAAAGCCTGCATAAGTTTCACAATAATTTAGCCCAAAAAATCAGTAAACTTTTTCTGCGTGTACGAAAATGTCTCCTCTTTTCATACAGACTGCCGCCCCAAGCAGTTGTTTATGGATAGATTAAAGGAAAAGCATTTACCGTCATAAGAAACGTCATTTTTTCGTTTTTAAGTGTTTCTATACATCCTAGACATCCGCCACTTCACGGGCAGGTTATGGGGACCTCCTAGGCACGATATTTGAAGGAATTCTTCGTTTTTATTTTTAACCCTTATTTCATGGAAAACTCACTGTCCCTTTAAAAACTTTTTTTTTTTTTTTAAACTTTTTGTCCTTGTTTCCTGTCCCCCAGGGCACTACCCGGACCCCCATACACCTTTTATGGCAAATATCTAGCATATATGCCCTATTGGAGGGCACTCTAAAAACCGAATTTTCAGCCCCATTGACTTACATTGAGTTCGAGTTCAGGTTCGGGTTCGGACCCGAACATATGGAAAGTTCGGGTTCGGGCCCGAACCGAACTCGAGGGGTGTTCGGCACATCCCTAATCATAATGAGATTATTCCAAAGCAATATCTGTATGTGCTGCATAATGCCTGTGTATGGCAATTACAGCAACCTTGTATCTGTACTGTACAAGGATTTACACTCATTATAACCCCTGAATCTATAGCGG
>RXON01004303.1:0-18671 GCA_009667805.1 Leptobrachium leishanense | reverse complement strand
GCAATTTCTGATAAGATGGTTATTCTATTGTTATAATTGTATTTTAAATGATTTCTAATTTTATTTTTCTGATGTGTTATTAAGAGTCCGTTTTGGTGACGGGAGAGGGACCTCTGTAAATATTGTGTGTATATATAGATGGTCCTGCTCTTTAGTTAAAGTATACAATCTGTATATGTGTATGCCTGAATGTCCCATCCAACTCCTTGGGCGGGATATCCTTTGCAAATTGCAAGCCCAAATTATATTTCTTCCCGGGGGTCACGCTAGATTAGATCTGCCGGAGAGTGGCAGCTCTGAACGGCAATATAACCCAGCCAGCCAGGACGCCCAACCTGTAAAAATTGCAGTAGTTATGCCAAGAGAAGAAGAATGGTGCACGGCAACAACCCCGCCGGTCGCCCCAGACCCATCCACACTACTCCTTGGAGTCCCTGTAGTCTGGGCGGAAGAAAACCCGCCCGGCTTGGCAGTAAATATTCTCTCAGTGTATGTTGATCTGAAACCTGGCGCAACGCCTGTGGCTCTAAGCCAATATCACACTCCACAGAAAGCCAAACAAAATATACAGACACATTTACAGAGACTGAAAGAATACGGGATATTGAAATTTTGTGTGTCACTGTGGAATACACCGATATTGCCAGTTCAAAAAAAAAAGGGACACAGGAATACCGCCCAGTCCAAGATCTAAGGGCCGTTAATGAAGCCACAGTGACCCTACACCCTGTGGTTCCCAATCCATACAATTTATTGCCATTAATTCCTGGTGATACAAAATATTGCACCGTGCTTGATTTAAAAGACGCTTTCTTTTGCATCCGCCTTGCTCCCGCAAGCCAGCCCCTCTTTGCATTTCAGTGGGAGGAATCTACAACGGGTGCGCGCTCAGCCAGGACCTTCTGTCCTTCAACGCTCAGCCAGACAAAGTTGTTCTGTTACAATACTTAGATGATTTATTTGCTTCCCCTGCAGAAAAAGACTGTCTCTCCGCCACAAAAGCACTGTTACATCTGCTGTATCAAGCAGGATATAAAGTTTCCAGAAAGAAAGCACAAATATGCAGACAAAGTGTCAAGTATTTAGGTTTTCAATTAACAGGTACCAAGTGTGAACTGGGAGCTGAGAGAAAGGAAGCTGTATGCCGTATACCCCAGCCAAAGACAAGGAGACAAGTCCGTGAATTCCTAGGGGCTGCAGGCTTCTGCCGCCTGTGGATCCCCAACTTTGCTTACATTGCCAAACCCCTACACCAAGCCACCAAGGGGGGAGAGCAAGACCCTTTCCTCTGGGAAGAAGAACAGGCGGCTGCCTTTCTAAAACTAAAATCCCTCCTGATGGAAGCCCCAGCATTGGGATTGCCAGATCACAGCAAGCCCTTCCAGCTGTATGTCCACGAGCATAACCCAACAGCAACAGGAGTACTAATCCAGAACTTTGGCTCATGGCCAAGGCCGGTGGCCTATCTATCCAAACAACTTGACCCTGTGGCCTGCGGCCTAACCTCCTTGCCTGAAAGCAGTGGCAGCCACTGCAATGCTCATCGCGGAAGCAGACAAGCTGACCCTTGGACAAGTTCTTCATGTCAAGGTGCCACACGCGGTAAAAGCCCTGCTTGATGTAAAAGGAAGTTACTGGTTCAGCAATAGCCGAATGACGAAGTACCAAGCCATGATGTGTGAGAATCCACGGGTTCATCTGGACCTCATCGCTACCTTAAACCCTGCTACGCTACTGCCTGACTGTGAAGAGGATCCAAATCATGAATGCCTCCAAGTCATGGAAGAAGTATTCAGTAGCAGACCAGATCTGAAAGACATACCCCTAGACAAATACGACCTACAGTTATTCACCGATGGTAGCAGCTATATGGATGATGGGAGAAAGGTCTCCGGCTATGCAGTTGTCTTAGCAGAAGAAATTATCGAAGCCAAAGCCCTACCAGGCCATACGTCTGCACAACTGGCTGAGATAAAGGCCCTGACCAGGGCCCTCGAAATATCTAAAGGAAGAAGAGTGAATATCTATACCGACTCCAAGTATGCTTTCATGACTGTCCATGCACATGGTGCACTATACAAAGAAAGAGGACTACTCACGTCTTCAGGACAACAGATAAAGTACGCAGCTGAGATCGCGGCTCTGCTGGAGGCTGTGTGGAAACCAACTGCTGTCAGTATCATGCACTGTCGTGGCCACCAGAAAGGTCATGATGAAATCCCTCAAGGAAACAGATGGGCTGACCAGGCCGCAAAGGCCGCTGCAAAGCCACTGGTACCCCCTGATCAAGCCTCCAAAGTCCTCCTCTGCAAACAAGATTACCAAGACCCAATGACAAACTACGAATTTTATATGAATTGGAGGAAGTTGGAACCAAAAGGAGAATTTATTGAGATTATCTTACAAAAATGGGTTGCTGATGATGAATTGCTCGAAAACAACCATGATTATATCCAATGGCTTTTCCCAAATCAAGGTCAAGGCCGAAATTTTTACTCCATGCCTCTGAGTCCCAAAGAAGTACGTCTGATGAAGAACACCTCAGAAATTCAGCAGAGGCTCCGCCGAGCATACAAGTTGATGCTGAAGTTCTTCGGCGTAAAATTAGTGGGGGAGAGTGGAGAAGATACAGTAATAACTGAAGTTGAACGAGCAGAAAATTTTGCCGAACGTATAACAATTTGAGGATCACGAGAATGCTACTGAGCTTGGGGAAACTGGGAGTAGCAGAATATCAAGCCCGACTGGTAAAGTTCTTCCTCAAAGAGACCCTTATTGAAAACAACCTGCCACGAATGAAGAAAAGTGTGATGAACTTCTTTGTGCCAGCAGTGAGAGATGTGCAGAAGAGGCAAGACCTGCTGTACTTCGCCTGGCGGCATTACCAACCAAGAGGAGACTTCATCTGGGGAAAACAGGAAGAACTCGAGAGATACAAGGCCAGAGCAGTAGTGGTAGCTCCACTATTGCCGGCTCCGTTGAGTGAATGGACACCTGTGTATTCAGAGGAGAAGAAGTGGCTGTCGGAGGAACAAGGAGAATATGGAGAGGATGGGTGGTTCCAATTGGCAGACAGGAGAATAGTCTTGCCAGTAACAGTGGCTCCAGAGATCGTGAGAGCACTTCACGCAAGTACTCATGGAGGAAGAGAAATGATGGAGCAACAACTGGAGCCACATTTCTACGTACCGGGACTGTCAGTAATCTGTAAAGCAATAGCCCAGCAGTGTGTGACATGTGCCAAGAGACGTCACTAGGCTGGTTGGATGTGCTGCCGATAGGTTTATTGCACATTAGGTGCAGACCAACCCCACAATTGAAGCTAAGTCCGTACGAACTCATGTTCGGGCGGCCTACCCCTCTAATTACTGGACTAAGGGGGGACCTTCGGGCATTGGGTGAAACTAAACTAAATGAACAGGTTGTATTGTTGGGTAAATCAATGCAACAGTTGAATACTTGGGTGGGAGATAATATATCTCACTTTTTATATCTCCCACTGCATAAGTGTTGTCCAGGTGACTCGGTTTGGGTGAAGGAGTGGAAAAATTACCCACTAGGCCCAAAATGGAGAGGTCCTTACCTTGTCCTATTATCAACCCCTACAGCAGTGAAGGTTGCCGAGGTGGTTCCGTGGATACATCACTCCAGACTGAAGACAGCAGCAGCTAATCCTGGACCAGAGTGGAAGGTCGTCACCAACGAGACCAATCCATTGAGGCTAAAGCTGACAAAGACCACAGTCTTGAGCACCTAAAAGACTCAACAAGTGGGTGTTTTGACGGACACAATAATGCCTGACCACCCACCAACGGAGGAGCAAAGGGATCCCTCGGGGGATGCCCCAAGGGCTATTTTTAGGGGCCCTGCCCCGACCCTTGATCAACCAGAGATGACTTTAACTTTTGAAATACTGATGGGGAGGGATTGGGTTTACGTGACTGTGAAAAGAGTTGCCCAAGGGATTTTGAGTCTTGGGGCATTTTTCGTGCTAATACTGTACCTTGCAAATTTGATTTATGGACTATCGCAGGGGGCATGTCCAAAGTGCACAAAAGCAACAGAGAAAGTGGATATCTCCCATATCTGGAATGGTACACACCCAGTAATGGAGAACCGTACCGTGTGGAGACAGAAGCGTGATGTGGGATCAGAAACCACTCCAAGAGGGCACCTGCTTGTAAAATTTAAATGTGCATACGCAAAGAAGTCTGGACAGACTGCGTGTTGGGTGTGCAGCAGATTGCACCCAGAGACAATATATATACCTTTCGCTTCAATTCCTATGAATTTAAGTACATTTGCAACTGGAAATATTACGATACACAATATTGTTGAACCCCAGACAAAGTCAGAGGCGTTCACTCCTGACTATCCCATTTCCGGACCTGTGTATCCACCAGATTGGTGTTTTCAGTTAGGAGGGAATAATTCAGGGACAGGCGACAATCCATGTCATTCAAGTAGATTTAACTGGACGTCGCATGTATACAGGATGGAAACAGGGCCGAGACTATATTTACTTAGGGCAGTAACACTTACCCGAGAACAGCAACAGATAATAGCAGATGTGACAGTGGATAAACGGAATGCACTGGATCTCTTGTTGCGCCTGGGACGAATGATGGTTGAAATGCGAAAGGGAACACTACATCTATCACCCTTAATGATGACTGAGGGTTATCAGGTGTGCTGTGGGAGAGTGTGTTACACATGGGTACCACCCACAATAACAGGGATGTGTTATTGATTCCGATGCAGAAAGTACGGGGAGGCGATACTGACACAGACACTGCACTACACCCTAGATACCCACTGGTGTTTGAAAAACAGAAGAGAGAGTTGTTCACCAAGAAAGACCGAATATGGGCGTGGTTTCCAGCATGGACTGGATGGGGAAGAGAGTTGATGGTGAGAATGAATAGTTATGCTAATTTGATGGATGAAATACTTAATAAGACAAGTATGGATATTCAGTTGCTGAATATTGAGCTGCGAGAAATCCGAAAGCTGCAGATGATACATGATATGGCACTGGAGCAGATCAGTGCTGCATTGAATGGGCTATGTAATAGAGCAGCAGGAAATGCTAGCAGAATGCTTGGTTGTGTAGGGAGAGGTATTAGCAGTAGGAAAAGGGAAGTGCTCATGCCACTGTACAGAGCACTGGTGAGACCTCACTTGGAGTACTGTGTGCAGTACTGGAGACCGTATCTCCAGAAGGATATAGACATCATAGAGAGAGTTCAGAGAAGGGCTACTAAAATGGTGTACGGCTTGAAGGAGAAAAGTTACCAGGAAAGGCTTAATGATCTTAACATGTACAGCTTGGAAAAAAGACGAGACAGAGGAGATATGATAGAAACATTTAAATACGTAAAGGGAATCCACAAGGTAGAGGAAGGGAGTATATTTAAAAGGAAACAAAGTAGCAAAACAAGAGGACATAGTCTTAGATTAGAGGGGCAAAGGTTTAAAAGTAACATCAGGAGGCATTATTTTACTGAGAGGGTGGTGGATACATGGAACAGTCTTCCAGTTGAAGTGGTAGAGGCCAAAACTGTAATTGAATTTAAGCAAGCATGGGATAGGCATAAGGCTATCCTAAACAAAAGATAAATCCAAGTAAAGTATCCATGTATTTGGGCAGACTAGATGGGCCGAAAGGTTCTTATCTGCCGACATCTTTCTATGTTTCTATGTGAAATGACAATGCATTATGAGTGTTGTACATTCATCAGAAACACATCACATGAGGTCCCTGACTATTATCAAGTAATCCAGGATCACCAGGAGAAGGTAGTCCAGTTGCAGAACACAGCTAGACAGATTGCTGCTGAAGGCTGGAATCCACTTCGTAGGTTCGGAGCGTTCGGAGACTGGTTCGGATCAATCCTGGGATTTATCTCACAGATTGGATCTATGATATTGATGGTGGTAGTGATAGTGATACTCCTGTACCGCATAGGGCTATGCCTATGGCCACTATGCTAGAGAGCTCTGACACCTACACAAACACAAAAAATACCACTGATAATCCCACAAGACATGTTCCCAGCAAGGATGGGTCCCCTGAAGTATGAGGTATTTGAGGAAAGCAATAGCGGAGTGTAGTGGCTACAAGTCTCGGAGGGAGAATCTGAGACTTGAGCCAAGGGGGGAATGTAAGGGACTCAGGTCAGGAGATGGCTGCCATCTTGAGCCAGGTGGCCATCTTGTTCAGAGCATTGGTTCACTTGAATCTAACTAGTAGATATTAGATGAAATTAGGATGTAGTTTACATAGAATTCTAGGAATGTGTTAAACTAACAGCAAAGCAATTAAAACCTAACGAGGATCCAGGCCGTAGCTGGCACACAAGTGACAGGATAAAGAATAGATACATCAAGGTCAGAGAAGCAAGCTGTTGAACAAAGAGGAGTGTTAAACCAGACGAGGCATTATCTAGAATATACAATAAACAAGCTTTAGGGAGTGTCACGTGGCGTGTGCGGTTCTGGTATGAGCCCAGCAGGCGGCAACACAGAGGGGAGGACAGACAGGAATCACGCAATGAAGATTCTTTAATGAAACATAAATGGTCCTTAACTGCAGGCACTTGAAAGAACAAAGGAAATATATAAAGTCCAGGGAGAGTTCTTGACTGGAGAGTCTGAGGTTTGTGGGCAATGCAGTCCCAGACTGCAGACAGGGCCCACCAAGGAGAAGTCTGGACAGCGGACAGTGGTACCTTGATCAAAAGGTCAGAGACAGAGATTAACTGTAATCCACAAATGGAGATCGCTGAGAGTCCCTTGCACAGACAGATGTATCCAGGAACAACAGGGCAGATGGATGGATACTGGATACACAGGATAAACTGGAGCAGGTTTGCACACATCCAGATGACCTCAGTCAGGGAGAACAATGCAGACCCACTGCTGGCTGGGTCTCTCTGCCTTTTAAGGAGGCTTAAACACGGATAGGCCTCAGCTGGAAGTCCAGGGCTAGAAAAGGAAGACCCAGGCTGGATCTCCAGGAGCCTGGTCCAGGTGCAGAGCCTGGGTAAAACCTGGACTGGAATCCAAGAAAGAAGAGATCCAGGGCAAAGTTCTTAGATCCAGGTGTGCAAGACAGGTACACGGGGTGGACCGTGACAGGGAGGTGGGCATAGGCAGGAACCAGAGAGAGTGTAAATCCTCTATTGTCAGAATAACATGAAGTTTGCCAATTTATGACCAATGTGTGGAATGTCTTTGTATTCGATCATGGGAGGTACGGACCCACGTGGAGTGGGATAGTGTCACAGCGGGGTGGGCTAATTGGGATGTACCTAATTATGTATTCGGGGTATAAGACCCCTTGTCGGAGTGAGATCGGGCCTCACTCTTTGCGACTAAATCCTGTGTGAGCATCTGTGACGTCACAATAAAGTTTGCCTTTCCTGAAGAGACTCGTGTCCAAGCAGTCATTGTCCGTGCCGGTACGACTTTACTCCCGAGAGAACCAGGTGGATTCCGGTAACATTTTTAAATCCATATCTGCTAACATTGTTGCTGCTTTATAAGACGCAGGCTCTGGATATAGAAGCGCTAACAAGGCACATGGTAATACGGGGAATGCGATGTTAGAGTCTGTGCCAATAATACAGAATAACTTTTAATATAAATCGATTACATCAAAACTCGCGAGAGGCTAGGACTTTACAAGAACTGCAAAGGTGCATTGAGGGAGAAATTAAAACCGATCATAACTCCTAGCTGGATATTCCAGGAAAAGCACTTAAGAAATGTTTCCTGATGACGGTATTAATTACACATTTGAAAGACTCGCAGGCGGCGGTTTTATCTGTCGACGGTTGCATCAGGGTTCATTGTAAGTATATTTTTCAAGTGCTTCGCGTTTAGGCATCACTTGCATTCAGCGAGAGCACGAGAAAAGGCACACAACATGAAAGAGGGGGGAAGAAACATACTAACATACTTCTGCAGCAGGTTTACAGTGTGTACATGCAAGCAATTAACCCCATCACTACCAGGATAAGTGCAACATCAAAAACACCATCATTTGACTGAAATTGACTCATTCTGGATTTATTCGGAGCAATTATTATTATTATCCTTTAGTTATATAGCGCCATATATTTTGCAGCACTTTACAAGGTGAACAAGGGGTTAATACATTAGAATACCACACACGGATAATACGGCCTGATTCAGGGGACCCTGTTCCCAAGGGAACTTACAATCTATGAGATGTACAAGTATTTTGTGAGGTAGGAGCATCCATATCGTTAGGTATTGCCCAAGGACACTCGCTGGTGGTGTCTTCTGAGTGGGATCAGGTCGTCTTTCCATGACTGTAGAACAGCTGGTAGTTAGGTTGAACCCGCTTCTCATAAACCCGAGACTTGCTTCTCCACAGTTGTATTGGAGGGATGTGCTGCCACCTCCACTCCCAGAGGTCCCCTCTGCCACCCTCTGTCGCTTCCTCCCAGCCACTGAGGAGGAAGTCAATTCCTTATTGTCCTCCTAACATCTCACCACATGCCCGCTCGACCCCATTCCCTCACATCTAATTCCTCCCCTCTCCTCCTCCCTCACCCCTGCTCTCACACACATCTTCAACCTATCTCTCTCCACTGGCTCCTTTCCATCCGCCTTCAAACACGCGCTAGTTACCCCTTTACTAAAGAAACCATCCCTCGATCCCAACTCTCCATCCAACTACCGCCCTGTATCCCTGCTTCCCTTCACATCAAAGCTCTTAGAAAAACTAGTCTTCAACCGCCTCTCCCTCTTCCTGTCCTCCAATTCCCTACTTGACCCCCTGCAATCTGGCTTCCGTCCCCTACACTCAACTGAAACTGCCCTCACCAAAGTCACCAACGACCTCCTAACTGCTAAAAAACACGGCCACTATTCTATTCTCATCCTGCTCGACCTCTCGGCTGCTTTTGACACTGTTGACCACCCCCTCCTTCTACAGACCCTCAACTCTCTGGGTCTCGGTGACACTGCACTCGCTTGGGTCGAATCCTATTTATCCAACAGGTCCTTCTGTGTGTCCTTTGCTGGAAACTCCTCCTCCTCATTGCCGCTATCTGTTGGTGTACCTCAAGGCTCTGTCCTTGGTCCTCTGCTCTTTTCCATCTACACCTCCTCCCTGGGCAAAATCATCAACAGCTTTGGCTTCAATTACCACCTCTACGCTGATGACACTCAGATCTACCTCTCTACCCCTGATCTCTCTCCCCCTGTCCTTTCAAAAGTCAGTGACTGTTTATCTGGCATCTCCTCCTGGATGGCCTCCCACCACCTAAAGATCAACATGTCAAAGACTGAACTCCTACTTATTCCTCCCTCCAATGCCTCCAATGCCTCCTGACTTCTCTATCACGGTGGAGGGTATCACCATCTCCCCATCAAACCAAGTTCGCTGTCTTGGAGTTACACTGGACTCTGCTCTTTCCTTCATCCCCCACATCAAGTCTCTTTCCTCCTCCTGCCGATACCAACTGCGTAATATTTCCAGAATTCGGCCATTTCTTACCGCTGTCACCAAAAAACAACTCATACACGCCCTGGTAATCTCCCGACTCGACTATTGCAATAATCTCTTATCTGGCCTCCCTCTGTCCCGCCTCTCCCCCCTACAATCCATCCTGAACGCCTCCGCCAGGCTAATTCACCTCACCCGCCGCTCTGTCTCTGCCGCTCCCCTCTGCGAGTCCCTTCACTGGCTCCCCATCCACTGCAGAATTAAGTTCAAAATCCTTATCCTTACCTACAAAACCCTCACTAACTCAGCTCCCCACTACCTGTCCTCACTAATCACCAAATACACCCCAGCCCGCTCCCTAAGGTCAAACAGTGACCTGCGACTAGCTTCTCCCCGCATCACCTCTTCCCATGATAGACTGCAGGATTTCTCACGCGCAGCCCCCACTCTCTGGAACGCTCTCCCTCGTACTGTCAGACTTTCCCCTAACTTCTCTTCCTTCAAACGCTCCCTTAAAACGTTCCTATTTAGGGAAGCCTACCACCCAACTCACTGACGCAACCATCAATCACTCTCACCTTACAGTCCTCTCCTCCTGTTTCCAACCCCAACCCTCCCAGATTGTGAGTTCCTACGGGAATAGGGCCCTCATCTCCTCCTGTACTGTTTGTCAAATGTTGTTCAATGTATTGTAACCCTGTCTATACTGTGCTTATTGTACAGCGCTGCGGAATATGCTGGCGCTTTATAAATAAAGAATAATAATAATAAATAATAATAACGGGATTTGACTTGCTTGTAGAGACGTTACCTCTGGACTCCACAGTCGATATTGTGCAGTAGAAAGTATGTACCGTTAGGTGTCTTGCCCAAGGACACTAACTGGAGAGCAGATTTGAGCCACTGTCTCCACAGTCTGCACGGTTAAAGAGCAGTGATGTTACCTTTACTCCATACAGCCGGTACGCGGAAACAAATTTCTTACAGTAAAATCATACTTTTCACATGTTTGCCCCAAAAGGTTTTCCTATCCGTTGAGGCTGGCAACTTTATAGACGGCGAGCGGTCCCAGTGTTTTGGAAACCACGTATTGATGAGCTATTTCACAATACTGCCAGGGTTATTCAGAGAGTGGTGAAAAGCAGGAGAATAACTGGAGAATGGAAAATTCTAGGTCAAAATAGCCAAACCAGAAAAATTCTCCCATTCATCTCACTTTCCAAATCAGCTATTTTGACCCAGAATTTTCCATTTTCCAGGTCATTCTCCGGTTTTCACCGCTCTCTGAATAACCCTGTGTGTGTTGGCAAAGGTGTTTGGGCCATTGGAGTTTATTCTAGGGATGTGCGTTTCGGGTTTCGGAATTTCGGAATTTTCACGAAATTTCCCGATTCGGGTCTTTCGATTCGGCCGAAAATCCGAAATTTTTTAGATCCGAAAAAGTCGAATCCGAACTGTTTTCCGAACCGAATCGAAAATTTTTCGGAATTTCGAATGGACTTGAAATGTGTCAAATCGAAATCTATTGCTTTGAAACGAGAATAGACTTTCCGAAAAAACGAAAAATTTACCAAATCGAAAATTTTTCGGAATTTTCGAATGGACTTGAAATGTGTCAAATCGAAATCTATTGCTGTGAAACGAGAACAGACTTTCCGAAAAAAACGAAAAATTTGCCAAATCGAAAATTTTTCGGAATTTTCGAATGGACTTGAAATGTGTCAAATCGAAATTTATTTTCCCTCTATTCATGATTTCAGTTCCATTCGGGATTTCGGTACCATTTCGGTAAGTCTGGACATCGTATATTTAACTAGTATCGGTTATATGGCTGATTCTGTAAATTTTTTTATTGTTTCCAAAGATCCGATAAGAATTTTCGTATTTTGGTCAGATCCGATTCGTCCGCGGGTCGCGCATGCGCGCGCGCGCACATGTCGTAGCTTTATTGAGCCAGTTTTATTGACAACTTTTTGAACAAAATTTTGTTTTTATTATTCTTCATGATGGCCGCTGCCAGAGAGGAGACCTCGTCTTCATCATCTCATGATGAATCACCTGCACCCAGGAAAAAACGGGCCCAAAATATGGCGTTTGAGGAGATGCTCGAGCTGGTCCGCATCTTTGATAGCAAAGATTACGATTGCCGGAACGGACCTTACCGCAGCAAGAATAACGCCAGGAAAGATCGTATCCTGGACAAGCTACGCACCACCATTTTGGAGAAGTTTGGGAAGGACAGGACAAAGGACCAGCTACGGAAACGCTGGTCTGATTTAAAAGTTCGTGAGCAGGAGCAGTTGAGACGCATCCGGCGCGTCATAGCGAAACGTAAGTGTCATGTTATATTGTAAAGCGCTGCGCAAACTGTTGGTGCTATATAAATCCTGTATAATAATAATAATGTGCTTGCATGTACTAATGTGCCAAGAAATACGTTGATTTATCTAGTCCTTTTTTCATGCAATGTGATTGTGTATAGATTTGCGTTTTCACAATTCGTCATACATGCATTTTTGCCATAGCTTTTTTTTTTTGTGATTTTACGTATTCGTGAAAATTGTGACATTTGATGTATGTAGATGAAGTTACAATGCTGGATTTCTTTTGGCACTGTGTGTATAGTCTGTAGTGTGCTGGGGGGGGGGTTGTTGTGATTGAGTGATGCATACGAGATGACCCGCAGCTTGCCCAATATTGACTCCCACCTTCGCATCAATAAAAATCTCTGCGTCTCTGCTAAGTGATAGGATGGGACATGTAGTTCTTCTGAAAGTGCATCCAAACAGAGCTGTGTTCAATACAGCCTCAGCAGCTGCTGCAGCAGTGTCATTGAATGCTTTAGATGCAAATTTCAAAACAAAATGGTGGATTTCTGTTGTTGTTTCTGCAATATCCAGTTTTATTATTAGCAGAAACTGAAAGTGAAACTGAGGCTGAGGCCTTCTATAAAATAACTAAAAGCAGACGCACAATGCGCTTTGTACGCACACAACACAAATAATAGTTTTTATTGAATAAACGTAATGTTTACTTCTGAAAAAAATATATAAATGAACGGTAATATATGTCTGTGCAGAGGAAATAAATAAATATTTTGTGACTTTAGAACTATGAGATGGGAGTAGTGGTGGGTCAAGCTGGTAGTGGGGTAGTTGAAGAGAATAATGGTCTCCAATTGTCCGTCCTTCACCCCTAAGATCCTGTCTTAGGCACACCTTGAGTTAACTCTCCTTCTGCGCAGGGAGAGAGAAATCCGTTAAAAAAAAAACACACGAGGCATGTAATTTTGTCTGGCATCTCTCTCTGCCTTCCAACGGTTCTTTGACACTTATTTATACCTATGTCAAGGCGTTGGCTCTTTATTTCATTAGTTAACATTTCAAAACATAACATAGTTCATTGGCCAGTTTCAATACAGGTCTGGTGACACATTTCTGGACCTTCCCGTGGCCTCGGCATGTGATTTCTTGAGATATCAGCATTTCTTCAGACATCAGCACTTTTTTTTTATCACGTCAAAGAAATTTGCAAACATCAGCTTCCTTGTCATTTCTAAAGACATTTGCAAAGATCAGCATCTAAAGACATTTCTAAAGACATTTGCAAAGATCAGCATCTAAAGACATTTCTAAAGACATTTGCAAAGATCAGCATCTAAAGACATTTTGAGAAGTGAACCCTAGTCCTATAATACTGCTGATTATCAATTTATCTTAAAACTATTTCTTATATTTTAAACCTTAATTTATCTATTAATATTATAATTCATGGGGTGTTATTTAACTACTTATAGGGTCCTTCTTATAGGTCAGCAGATGGTGGTGAGGATTCCTTTTCCTTCAATCCTCTTAGAATCATAGTATGATCATACTATTTGATTCTTTCTTTGTTTCATCTATCTACTGAAAGTTAGTATGGGTTGGGAACGAGACCCTCAATACTCATGTGGATCAATATAGAACCAGGGGGGCTGTACCTGCCACGGAACTGGTAACACATGGCAGTCTCCCAGTGCCTATTTATCTTCCTAACCTACAATATATTTTACTTCCTATTAGCTATTCGGCGGAGTTGGACATATTCTGCATAATCATTTGGAGTGGGCGGTAGAGGTGTACTGTACATCATGGTGGTGGGGTTACCCTTGACCATCATTCGTTTCAGACAGGGCATGAGGCAATAGACTATTACTGCAATACAAAGAACAATTAACAATAGTATAATGCCTAGTTGTATCAGGGCCTGCCTCCACCCTTTAAACCACCCGAAGTATTGATCCCAAGGGTTATCTATACCAGAGTTACGTTTCATTTCTTCGGAGAGCTCAGTTAGTTTTTTATGGCGCGGGTCACCTTTCCATTTGGCCCTACATTATCAGGGATGTAGGTACAGCATGTACCTGTCCCCTCTATCATTTTGCATACACCTCCTTTTTCTGCCAATATCATGTCCAGAGCCATCCGGTTCTGGAACGTCATAATGGATGTGGATTGTAGTTGGTCAGCGAGGCCCTGTAAAGCCTTCGCGAGTATAATTAACAAATCTCTGCTGGTTATAATATAAATAGTTAATCCAATCTACAATTCTTATTATAGTAACAAGAGGTGCTAGGAATGACTCAAACCCTGCCTTTACCTGATCCCTTGCTTAAATCCATCAGGGACCCCTCTTGGTACCCCTATAGCATCAATATAGACATGCGGATCAAGACTACCTTGTGGGCTTGGGACGTCCCTTTTCCTGCGACGTGAGCTAATATTTGGAATTTCCTCAGGATCCGAACACATATTGAAATCCCATTATGCCTTAGCTAGGGCACATTCACCTGACCATTGAAGGGGCAGACGCGCCCTAATCTTGAGGTCTCCACATATCCAGTAGAGATCCCCAATCAGAAAAACTTGATTCTGTAACTTAATACTGTTGATATTGCTATAATTGGCACAATAACCCTTGGGGAAGAAGGTGAGGTTCCTACCTTTTTCTACTGACCTATAGCAGGTATAGTTCCCTGGGTAAACATGTATCCCTTCTCCTGGGTTGGGAGGCGTGTTAGTATGGGGTAGCTATTCTTCCAATATTCACATAAACTCTGGCTATCAGTGGTGTTAGTATATAAACTAAGAAAACATTCTTCTTCATCTTGCGGAATATTAAAAGGTACGGTGCCTAGATGTGGCCTAGCAGCACCACACACATAACAATTTGTACGGTTATTGTTTAGGGCACTAAATTTTACCCATTCTAGCCAAACATTTACATCTGAAAATCCTGTTTCCATTACTATGCTGTCTTCATAGGTGGGATTGGCTATTGATTTGGTGTTAGGTAGGAGAGGAGGAGGTCTCACTACCTCTCCATATTTCCTGGGTAGGAATGGGTTCTCTTCCTTCTTATAAATGGCCATATCTTGGAGTTTGAACTTGTATCGAGGGAATTTGGTTGTGGCAGTTGCGTATATTCCCATTACATAGACACGTGTGGTCGCCTGGGAAGGGTGTTGTATAGTTAGCGTCAATTGTACTGTCTGAGCTCCGCTTCTGATTGAGCACCGCCACCCACCTCTCCCAATCAAAGTCATACGATTTAATAGGCTTTGTCCCTCGGAACTGCGTCGTCGTGCGGCGCTATCTGGTTTATATCCCATCTGTTAACTACGGCATCAGAGGTACCATATCCCATATTGCCTGTGTCCCACCCCACTGCGCCCCAATAATCACAATTATGTCCCCAGTACTCATCGGTTACACATATATATACAGTTGCCTTGTACAGTATCATACTGCAGTCACCTGATCCTTTGTTACAAAATGAGCCTATGGTGCAATAATCAAAACCATAAGTGGCTACAGTTGTGCTGGAGGAATTGAACCAGAAAGTCGTGACCCCGTTATCCATAGTCATGCCTACATCTGGGGAAGCAGATACCCAGTAATGGTGGACAATAAAAAAACAACAGTGGCCAGACAGTGATGGTTTGGGTTGGGGTTCTTTCTGGTAGGGGGTGTGGACAATAGGGGTTGTGACATATGTTCCGAGGGGGGGGTAAACATATTATTTCAGTCTTTTTCTTCCCCCACATGCGTCTCCATACTCTTCGAAAAGGATCCTTGGTTGTCATCTTCTCCTTGTTGGAAGCCAGGGCTTTCTGCCCTCGTGAGTGTCTCTTGGTCCGGGTCCTCTTCCTGATGGAGGCCAAGGCTATTAGCTGCCCCCGTTAGTACCCCCCTGTTGAGTCCTTTGTTGAATCCGCTTGACTCGAGAGGGTCCCTTGTTGAATCCGCTTGACTCGAGAGGCGTGAATCCAGACTGGGCTGTCCTCTGTCAGTATAGCTGTGCGGGTTACGGCTACCACCGTGGTCTCTGGTCCATAGGCGAAATCCTCTGGTCTTTTTCCTTTCTGTAGCCGCTTTACCAGCACCTTGTCTCCTGGATTAAATGGGTGGGTAGGTTGTCTGAAAGAAAGGGAGACTTAAATATAACTTCGTCTCTGGTTGTCTCGAGGGTTGAGATCAGCTGCCTAACATATTCATCCCTTATCTGCTCTAAGTCCCCTGTCTCCACTGTTAGCCTACCTGTAGACCATGGTAATGGAAAGGGTCTGCCCATAAGTATCTCGAAGGGGGAGTAGCCTGTGTTCCTATTAACCGCCATTCTGATTTCAGCCAGAATGATGGGGAGTACCAATTTCCAATTCTTAAAGGTGCCCCCTGTTGCTTTCCTAAGGCGGTCCTTCACCGAACGGTTCATTCTTTCGATCAACCCGGAACTTTGCGGGTGCCAAGGAATGTGGTATTTCCATTCCACCTGCAAAGCTCGAACTAGACTCTTACTTACACGTGAGGTGAATGCTGTGCCTTTATCGGAATTGAGCTGCAGCGGGACTCCCCATCGTGGGATTATCTCCCGTGTCAGTATACGCACTACAGTTTTTGCATCTTCTGCCTTTGTGGGAAATACCTCAGGCCATCGTGAAAACATATCCACGATGACTAGAGCATATTCTTGCCTTTTACCTTCTGTCCGAGGAATGTGTGTGAAATCTATTTGTAGGTGCGTGAAGGGGGTGGTAGGGTAGTCTAGATGTTGATGGTCTACCTTGTGTGGATTGTTTGGGTAATTCCTAAGGCATATAATACATCTTGAGACATAATCTCGTACCAAGCTGCGCAAATTCTGGATGTAAAAATGCTGACTGAGTAAGGTGATGGTTGTAGCGATACTATTGTGGCCTACCCCATGAAAATGATCAATGAAAAGAGAGGCGCTACTCTGGGGAATACAGGGTTTCCCATCTTTGGTAATTAGGCCAGTATTTGAATTTTTTTGTAAAATGGGGTAGCACCAATCTTTTAGCTCTTCTGTGGTTGCATATTTTTGTAAGGTACAGAATAATTGGTCCCCATCCATTGTGGGAGGTCGCAAAACCGGCATTACTAGTTTAGCTATGTCCTGTTGTGCTGCTCGTCTAGCTGCTTGGTCAGCCAGATGATTCCCTTTTGCAATAGGATCTGAGGCTCTGGTGTGTGCTCTACAATGTAACACCGCTATCTGAGAGGGCATAAGAATGCCTGCCAGGAGGTCCGTGACCAGGGTCGAATGGGAAATCTTCTTGCCATCTGCGGCCACAAATCCCCTCTTTTCCCATATCGTCCCATGGTCACGGACCACACCATAAGCATATTTGGAGTCAGTGTACATCGTGACAGGTCTACCCGCATAGAGCCTGCATGCTCGTGTTAATGCAATCAGTTCTGCTGCCTGGGCAGACTGGTAGGGTACAGGCCCTGACTCTAGAACAGTGTCAGGGAGTTGAACCACTGCATAGCCTGCATGATAAGTGTTGTCATTGGGGCGGGTACAGGAGCCGTCAACAAAGACGACATCTGCGTCCGGAACAGGTATTGACATGAGATCAGGGCGGGGTGCAGTTTCAGACTCAATAGAGAGAGCACAGTCATGTTCGAGTGGGATGGTATCTGAGGGATTCTTAAGACCCAGTAAAGCGTTTAGGATTGGTGCTGGACCAGAGACACTTGAACTGTATTCTATGTGCAGTGCAGGGTTGCTTAGCAGTGCGACTTCATATCCACTAAAGCGCTGTGATGACATGTGCTGTGTATGTATGCCCCTAAGTAAAGATAAAACATCATGGGTTGTGTGTAGGTGAGTTTCGTACCCCAATGTGTATTGGCTTGCCATACCAACGGCCATTGCACATGCTGCCAGGGCACGCAAACAGGCCGGCATCCCTTGTACCGTTACTGGCAGAATCTTTGAAAAAAATGCTATGGGGCGCAACCGGCCCCCATGTTCTTGCGTCAGTACCGCGGCCATGGCTCTACAATTGTCCCTTGCAAACAGATGAAATGAAAGCACATAATCAGGGAGGCCCAGCGCGGGGCTTGTCATCATTGCATTCCTGAGAACCTTAAAAGCATTTAACATTTCATTAGACCATGTTATCATATTGGATTGACCCAACAGGGTGGCTTGTCTCAGAATGTTATCGTAGTAGGAGCAGTCAGGGATCCACTGTCTGCAATAGTTTATCATGCCTAAGAATGACAGCATGTCCTTCTTAGTTTTCGGGTTGACCAGGCCCGTGACAGACTGGACTCTCTTCTGACTGATGCTCCGCTCCCCCTGTCCGAGAACAAACCCCAAACATTCAACTTGCGTTTGACACCACTGCACCTTGTTAAGGGTAACCTTGTGCCCACATTCCTGCAACCATTGAAGAAGTGATTTACCATCCTCCCGGCAGGCCTCCTCTGATGGACTGCATACGAGGAGATCATCCACGTATTGCAGCAGGACAGAACCATGGCTGGGGTGCCAGGATTTCAAAGTGGCCTGCAGTACAATACTGTAGACCACCGGGGCGTCAACGTACCCCTGAGGTAACCTTTTCCACGTAAATTGGGTGCCTTCAAATGTGAATGCGAACAGCAATGCCGTTTCCGGATGTACAGGGATGCTAAAAAATGCATTCTTCAGGTCAATTACAGAAAAATGTGTATGTGTCGCTGGAATGGATGAGAGTAATGTTGTAATGTCCGGGACTATTGGTGCAATGGGGATGACAAGGGAGTTAATGGCACGTAGATCTTGTACAAACCGTACTGTACCATCTGGTTTGCGGACAGGGTTAATTGGGGTACTGAAGGGGGAGACTACAGGTTCC
>RXON01004301.1:0-18980 GCA_009667805.1 Leptobrachium leishanense | reverse complement strand
ATATATACGAAACGCATAAGAAAGACAGCATTTCTGCTACATCAATTTAAAGGATGGAAAATAGTATAAGGGAGATTTTACCTAGTGAAAACTTACAGCATATGAAAAGAACCTATGAACAGCCTAGCAAACATTAAACCAATGCAATAGGCAGAATATGCTGACAAATTTAAGATAGAGTAAAATTAATTAAACTGTATAAAATTGGGGGATGCATCGAAAAATGATCTATTTATCTAATAAGGCCTTTATATAGGTCAAGGCAGAAATAGGGAGAGAGTTATGAAGAGCAAGAAGGTAAATTATAAAATATAATTAATGGATGATAAAACAACCAAAAAGTGGGAGGTTAGTAGTATAAATTATGGACTAAAAAGGAGAGCTGGTTAAAATAGATAGATTAAGAATAATGCTTAAAATGGGCTTAATAATAAAAATGGGGAAGGAGGTAAAGGAAGGCTAATCATTAAGGAAATGGCACAGCTCAAAGTCAGCATTAAGACCGTGGGGTTGGAGCGTATTCATTAAAAAAATCCACCTCATTTCTTCTTTTCCTAATCGTGTTTCCAGGCTTCCTCCTCTCCAGAAAGGTTCCAACTTCTGTACTGCCATAAATTGGAGTTCCTCTGGATTCTGACCATGTTTTAATTTAAAATGTAATGATACGCTGTGTTTGTCAAACCCTTTTTTTATGTTTCTTATATGTTCTTGTATGCGTATATTGAGAGGTCGTGTGGTACGCCCCACATATTTAAGTCCACAGGGGCAAGTCAAAACATATATGACGTTTTTAGAGAAACATGTCATTATTCCTTTGAGTTTAATTGGCTTGCCATTCCTTTCGATTACTGATGTTATTTGTTTTTTTGAAACGCGTCTCGGTAGATTCTGTCCTGTATTTTATTTTATTTATTCATTAAATTTTCCCAATATTTGCCACCTTTCTCCGACCCCTTTTTTTCTTCTTGGAATTTTGGATCCATCACCACGGAGGCAAAGAGGTTTGGGTTCCCACCTTAAGAGGACCCAGAGCGACATAGATTGAGCCTGATATTACGAGGCTCTAAAATCGGTGAGTGTGCTTAATCTTTTCCTTTATCACATTTCCACATATACGCAGCATTACGCTATGGGAGTGCCGTCTCCCGATTCTCTCTATTTTTAGTCTCCAGTACGAACAGAAAGAAGGGAAGTGCCACCCTATATTTGGCTGCAGGCTGTTTTCTCCTCGAGCCGGGACCTTGTGGGCTCCCATAAATGTGAGTGGTTTGGATTTTGGTTATAATTCGAGCCTATTCTATTTTGACTGTCTGCACTATTATCCTTTCTTGTGATGTGCTTTCTTTGAGGATTACTGGCGGATATGAGGATTCAGCACCAGCACTTATAAGAAGATCAGCACATCATTTCTCATCATCATTTTTGAGTATTCCATCTATATATACTTGAGCACTTTTTTGCACTGTTTGCACATTTGACCTGGACTTTACTCTATGCACCTTATTGACTTGATAATAATATACATTTTTAATACATTTTTTACTGCTACGGTTTAAGAGTTTTTTAATAGATTTTATGGATCTTATATATCCATTGATTTATTAACATATTAATTGTACTAGATGCGCCGTATGGATATTCGCCTTTTATCTTGGACAGTTTTATGTCAGGGTGCAGGAACAGGTTGGTAATGGTCAGGAAATCACAAGTAAAACAGGCGTTAATGTTATTTAATGCATTCGCAGGATGTAGAGCTTGGATCAGTGGTGTCGGCTAGCAGTGGAATGATGGAGGACAAAGGAGAGAGAGAACGGACAGCGCAATTGGCGGAAATGGAGCAGCCAGTCACCAGCAATGACGGAGAGAGTGGTTCTCGACAAGAAGTAAAGGCGACTTCTGCCAAAAAGGTTAAGAGGAGGGTGTTGGATTCCTCGAGTGATAGCTCAGTAGCGGATTCCAGCTCTGAATAAGTTTCTGAAGGAGAGGGAAGGGGTGTGAATAGGAAATTACTCAGGTTGGTCAGGAAACTATGAGAAACAGGGCAGTAGAAATAGGGGTAATGAGTCAGATGACGATAGTGTGTCTGACAGTGGAGAGGAGACTGAGATTCAGGGTACGAGGCTAATTCCCTTGTCTCATTTAAAATCAAAGGTGATAAGACAAGCACAGAAAGGGATGTATATGGATTTCTTTGGGATTACAAGAGAGGCCGTAGTAAGCAAAGCGAGGGGTGGGGAATAGTTTAAGAAAAGAGGGTTCTTCATGGAGTGGGTGAAGGGTTTTGCGGTGTACGCGGAATGTTTTTTGGAGAAACACCCCAGGCAGGTAAAAAGTATTATGCAGGGGGCGTGGCCGGCTGCACAGGGGAGAAGACGCGTGTCTATAGAGCTCTGACCCGTCTATCTCTTTCTAGATTCTCCAGCTGTCGGGTTTTTATATATTTTGTCTCCCTGGACCCTGAAGCGGCTAGCCATCTGTGGGGTGATGTCCGGGGCCTGTTCTGTCCCCCCCGGACCAAAGACTGTCACTTTGTGGCCGGAACGTGAAGCCGGCGGCCATCTTTGGGCCTAATACTGGGCCGCGCTCTGAACCGGGAGCCCTGAGTGCTTCCCAGCTGGAAAATCGCTCCAGAGCTCGACTGGGGGCTCTGCCCCACGCCGCGACACCTCTGACGACCCTGACATCCCCTACCCGGATGACGGCTATGGCGACGGAGGGCCCCTGTCTCCCGGTCGAAGCGATCGACTTAGTGGAAGGGACGGGGAGTGTGCATGTGGTTGCAAGCAGATGCCCCATCGCTCTGTCCGCTGCTAGGCTTGGAGGCGGCGTTCTTGCGCCTCGAGCACTTGCTGATGGAGGAGGGAGATGACGAGCGCCCGTTGACCGGAGGTGACCTGCAGAGCCCTGAGAGGAAACAAGGATACGGATGCCCTGGGTGGAGTTCGGTCAGAGGGACTCTGGAAGGCAGACGTGGAACTGCCTGATGGTGCTGCTGCAGAGAGCTGCATCGGGAGAGGTGACACGGCTGAAAGGAGGGAATCCAGGCCCCTGAAATTGAGATCTAAGTACTGCGGAGAAGCTGTGGACCCGATTGCTGTGCTGCGGGATGACCCTTTGTCTCCAGGTGTAACGCGGGGGTATGCGTTGAGGATCTATTGCTGCCTGATGAGTCTGAAGGAATGCGGAGTTAGCTGCTGCTGCAGGGCTAGCGGTGAATCCCCCCGTGAAGTCTGTGATGGAGGTGCTACAGCGCTTTGGATGACTCTCTGTTGCCGGGCCGGGACTCTGATTCCGGCCTCGTGGCGTGGCCCCTGTCGTGGATGGGAAGACCCAGGGGATGCCCGTTTGTCGTGTCCTGCAGGAGGTGCCGTGTCCTGGCGGGGCTGCATACCCGGCCTTTTTGTTAGACACAGGCTGAAGCGGACTATTCTGCCCTCCTTTCCTATTTCTTTGATGCCGACCTGTCCCTCACTGAAATGGCCCCCCCTTTGCTGACCTTTTGCGGTCGTTTTGGTTCATTCTGCTGACACTCCCCGGCTGGGGATGGTTTTATAGAGACTCTGATATGTGGCTGACTTGGAATTTTTTCTGTCATGGTCCTGCCGGGGACACCACGGCCTCTTCTGTTGGACACTGGATGACGTTTTTCGCTGAGCTTTTCTCGTTGAGGTTTTTTTTTTGGCACCATGGGTTGTCTCGAGGACCGTCATTGTGGCCTCCCGAGTGCCCCGGCCTAGTGCCTATTGTCCCCTTGGCCACCCGCGGCCCTTCGGCCTCTGGGAATATGCCAAGGAAGGCACACTTTGGGTCTTTGCTATTACCCTTCATTTTCCTCCCCTCTTTTTTTCTTTTTCTCCTAGCTTGGATTCTTTCAGCAGTGCTTTTTTATGTGTTTTGAGTTTTCCAACCTGGATGAGACCCCCTAAACTTAGGGATGTTTTCACATTTGCTGTTAATTGCTGTCTCTCTGATATGTCTTGACCCTGCGCGGCACACCAATATTTTCCAGTTTGATACTATGCTGATGTTCATTATTTGGCCCTGCGAGGCCATACATTTGTAGCGCTCACTCCCGGAGGAGCCGCTGAAATTGAACCTCGGGTCAGTCTCCCCGAACTAGGGAATAAATATACTCCAGCACCGTCGTGGATTTTATAAATTATATAGTTTACTGGATAAACTGGCATATAATGAGTAACACGGTATATTTACAGTACTTGGTAATGCGGGAAACGCGCAGCGGAAAGAAATACAATGCTTCATAATTCGAGAAACGCGCAGCGGAAAAGAAATAAATATAGTGAGTCCTGTACAGGTTATGTCCCAAAGAATGTATGTGTGTGAGTGTATTGGTACCCGGGTACAATATTCAACTGGCCAGTGAATTATTTATGAGGTATCTTCGACTAGTCACGTTGGGGCCCTGTGGGTTTTGAAACAAATTGCAGCGTGCTTTAGATTTTTCACAACGGCCTGGAAGGCCTCTCACCCATCCGCCAGATACTCTGTGCTCCGCTCGACCCAGGCCGTCTCTCCGCTCGATTTTGACTGGGGTTCTCTGTGTCACCGGCTCCGCTGTCTGGCTTGTCTGTTTCTGCCTCAGAAGTCCAGCTCACCGCCTGCACTCCCTCTTGGATCGATCTGCGGTTCTCCTAACTCGGGGTCCTCCAGCTCACTCGGTATCAGCTCAGGTTACTGTGGTGGATCACTGGGTCTTCATTAGATAAAGGCGGAAAACCCGGTCTCCAGCTCGGTCAGGCCCCACCTGCGCTCCGGCCTGGTCACTGTCCCGTTCAGCTACACTGCGTCTTGCTTCTCTCACTCCTAGGCGCGCTCTGCCAGCTCTTTCCACGAGGCTCAGGATGTCAGCGTCTCTCCCCCACCCACTTCCTGTCCCCGCCCGCAAAGCATGCCGGGAAATGTAGTCCCAATGTTCAGTGTCTCACATCGCGCTTGTCTCCCTCCATTGGCCAAAAATAAGTGCTACACGGCAGGGGATTTAAAACCAGCGCTACACTCTCCCCCTCCTAGAACTCTTGGGTCTCTCCAAGGAGGTACAACAGTTGCATTACATTTTCCACATCTATTAGGCAACATATACAGGCTCAGCAGCAAGCATACAGTGGGTTAGATACACTTCCTCAAGTTGACTCATGCTTTGGACTACCTCAGCTAACATAGTAGACACTTCGGGCAACCTTCGCACTGTGGTGACAGCTTCTTCAGTGCTATGTCCTGGTGAGTCGTAGGTGAGTCGCTGGGGCGGTCGAACAGA
The DNA here is from genome assembly GCA_009667805.1 of Leptobrachium leishanense. Classification (NCBI taxonomy): domain Eukaryota; kingdom Metazoa; phylum Chordata; class Amphibia; order Anura; family Megophryidae; genus Leptobrachium; species Leptobrachium leishanense. The sequence goes on along the minus strand of RXON01004301.1, from coordinate 13,705 downwards.
GCGTTTTGGTTCAATCAGTTCCTCTTCAGGTGGAAGTACTATAGGTGCGGGTTCAGTTCTTCTTTCTACCACTGGAGCAGACATCTCTTCGGAGTATGATCCTTCCAGTGAAGGCATAGAACTGTAGTCATAAGATTCGACTTCAGGGACTACAGGGATTTCAATAGTCTCGGGGACTTCTAACTGAAATTCAGGAGCCTCAGGCCTCAAATTACTTTCCCACATTTCAGGAACTGAGATAACCTCTTCAGGCTCCGGTGAGCGCAGCCAGTCCAGACAAAAACTCTCTTCCTCACTGTCCCTTTCGCTCTCTTCGACAGCCCGGGTCTGCTGAGACCGAGTAACGGGAGGCAAACGTGGAGCAGGCGGATTTGGCAGAGAAAGTTCGTCCCCAACTGGTATCCTCACAGCCTCTCTCAAAGGTAATAAATGATTCCGGTGCCAGTTCTTAAGAGGCCCAGCCTTTCCATCCGGCTGGATTTGATACACCGGCAGACCCGGCAGTTGCTTGCAGACAATGTAGACCTGAGAACTCCATCTATCCGCTAACTTGTGCCTCGCAGCAGCACCCAAGTTCTTCAACAAAACCCTATCACCGGGTAGTAGATCCTGTATCCGAACTTTCAAGTCATAGTTCCGTTTATTCCTTTGTTCCCTGTTTCCTGAGGTCAAACGGGCCTGTTCAAACGCAGAGGTCAGATTCTTTTGAAGTCTATCCACGTAATTTCTATGGGAAGCTACCGACGTCTGGTCCAGAGATAACCCAAACGCCAAATCAACCGGCAGTCGAGCTTCTCTTCCGAACATAAGACGGTACGGTGAGTATCCAGCAGCGTCACTCTCCGTACTGTTATACGCATGCACTAGAAACATAGAAACATAGAAAAATGACGGCAGATAAGAACCTTTCGGCCCATCTAGTCTGCCCAATTACATGGATACTTTACCTGCATTTATCTTTTGTTTAGGATAGCCTTATGCCTATCCCATGCTTGCTTAAATTCAATTACTGTTTTGGCCTCTACCACTTCAACTGGAAGACTGTTCCATGTATCCACCACCCTCTCAGTAAAATAATGCTTTCTGATGTTACTTTTAAACCTTTGCCCCTCTAATCTAAGACTATGTCCTCTTGTTTTGCTACTTTGTTTCCTTTTAAATATACTCCCTTCCTCTACCTTGTGGATTCCCTTTACGTATTTAAATGTTTCTATCATATCTCCTCTGTCTCGTCTTTTTTCCAAGCTGTACATGTTAAGATCATTAAGCCTTTCCTGGTAACTTTTCTCCTTCAAGCTGTACACCATTTTAGTAGCCCTTCTCTGAACTCTCTCTAAGAGGTCTATATCCTTCTGGAGATACGGTCTCCAGTACTGCACACAGTACTCCAAGTGAGGTCTCACCAGTGCTCTGTACAGTGGCATGAGCACTTCCCTTTTCCTACTGCTAATACCTCTCCCTACACAACCAAGCATTCTGCTAGCACTTCCTGCTGCTCTATTAAATTGACTACTTACCTTTAGATCCTCTGAAATAATAACCCCTAAATCCCTTTCCTCAGATGTTGAGGTTAGGACTGTATCAAATATTCTATATTCAGCCCTTGGGTTTTTACGTCCCAGGTGCATTATCTTGCACTTATCCATGTTAAAACTCAATTGCCACAGCTCCGACCAGTTTTTTAGTTTACCTAAATCATTTGTCATTTGGCTGATCCCTCCAGGAACGTCAACCCTGTTGCAAATCTTTGTGTCATCAGCAAAAAGACATACTTTTCCATTAATACCTTCTGCAATATCGCTAATAAAAATATTAAAAAGAATGGGTCCAAGTACTGACCCCTGAGGTACCCCACTGGTAACAAGACCTTGCGCCGAATAAACTCCATTTACCACAACCCTCTGTTGCCTGTCACTCAGCCACTGCCTAATCCATTCAACAATATTGGAATCCAAGCTCAAAGATTGCAATTTATTGATAAGCCTTCTATGCAGAACAGTATCAAAAGCCTTACTGAAATCTAAATAAGCAAAATAAGCGTAGCTTATAGCGTAGCTATGTGACGACTCCAGCCCTGCTTCTCTGTGTTTGACAGTGTCCCCAGCATATTTAGCAGCGTGCGATTGAACCTTTCGGGTTGAGCATCACCTTGAGGGTGATATGGTGTAGTTCGGGTCTTTTGGATTCCCAGCAGTTCCAGTAATTGCCCAACAAGCCGGCTTTCAAAGTCTCTACCCTGATCAGAGTGTATTCTCCTTGGTAGGCCGTAGTGAACAAAGAACTTTTCCATCAGAACTTTTGCCACCGTTGGAGCGCGTTGGTCTCTTGTAGAAAAGGCTTGGGCGTAACGTGTGAAGTGATCAGTCACTATTAGAATATTTCCCTGCCCACTAGCATCCGGCTCTAAGCACAGGAAGTCAATGCACACCAAATCCATGGGTCCTTGACTTTGCAGATGGCTCATTGGAGCGGGTCGGTAGGGTCTTCCTTTGAATGCACCTCAGACATGAATGGCAGTAACTTTCCACTTCAGCTCTCATGCAAGGCCAATAGAACCTGTCTCACACCAGCTTAAAAGTCCTTTCTGTGCCCAAATGTCCATGCTCATCATGTAGCGATCGCAGTACACTCTCCCTATGTTTAGTGGGAAGGAACAACTGTTGGGTCTCTTCAGCATTGGTAGAGGGGCCCCTTCGGTAGACCACCCCATCCAACATCTTCAACCGTTCCCACTCTTTGTAGACCAATCTGGCTCCATCTGGGGAATTGGTCAGCAAAATTTCCCGCTGGTTCGCAGTTAGGGCCTTTATGGTTAACGCAATTAAGGGGTCTCTAGCCTGATCAGCTTTCAGATCCTGTTTTGAAAAGGTAGGCAGACTTTCATCCCTCAACTGCGCAGGGTTGCAGTAGAACTCCGGAATAGCCGCAGCCATGACTCCTATGGCCTCCGCTTCAATCCCTCCCTTGACCCGGCGCTCTGCTCCTTGACACAAAGCTTGTACCCCGTCTGGAGTTAACTGAGTCCATTCTGTAGTGTAGGGTCTTCTCGACAAAGCATCAGCATCTCGATTATTCGCCCCAGGGCGATATTTCAGGCTGAACCGAAACCCTGACAGAGCGGTCAACCACCGATGTCCCGTTGCGTCCAGTTTTGCAGTAGTAAGGACGTAAGTAAGAGGATTGTTATCTGTCTTTATCACAAACTCGGCCCCATACAGATAGTCCTTTAGCTTGTCTACCACTGCCCACTTTAAGGCTAGGAACTCCAACTTGTGGGTAGGATAGTTATTTTCTGAAGGCGTAAGGCTCCGGGTCACATATGCTACAGGCCTCAGTAATCCACCATACTCTTGATACAGGACTCCTCCTAGGCCTTCTCTGCTGGCATCCACATGTAACTCGTACGGCTTGTGAGGATCCGCATAGGCCAAGACAGAAGCTCGAGTTAAACTCTCTTTCAGCTTCATAAAAGCACCCTCACATTGACTAGTCCATTCTCCCTGGATAGACTCTCGAGCTTTCCTTGGCCCTGGAGCTGACGGATTTCGGTCAGAGACCTTGCAGCCTTCTTCGGTGCTTTCCTTCTGTAGGAGCTTGTTCAGTGGTTGAGCTATTTTTGCGAATCCTCCTACAAATCTTCGATAATAAGAGCAGAACCCCAAGAAAGATCTAAGTTCAGTAACGCTTCGGGGTCTAGGCCAAGAAGCTACGGCCTCCAACGCCTTCTGCTGACACCACATGTCCCAGATACGTAACAGATGGTAAACAGAATTGACATTTCTCCAGAGACAGCTTCAATCCCTCTTCATGGAGCCTCTTCAAGACCTTCTCCAAACGTTGTTCATGTTCTTCCAGAGTCTTCCCGAACACAATTATGTCATCCAGGTACACCAATACTTCGATCAGATTCATGTCCCCTACTGTCTTCTCCATTAACCGTTGGAACGTGGCTGGAGCCCCAGTAAGGCCTTGAGGCATTCTGTTAAATTCGAAGAACCCCAATGGGCAGATGAACGCAGTCTTCTCTTTGTCTTCAGGATGCATTGGTATCTGGTGATACCCGCTTCGCAGGTCTAGTACACTAAACCATTTTGCTCCCGACAAACACTGTAAGGCATCTTCTATCCGAGGAGTAGCATATTGATCTGGGATGGTTCTCCGATTCAGCGTGCGATAGTCTATGCATAGGCGGACAGAACCATTCTTCTTCCGGACCATTACTATTGGAGATGCATATGGACTCCTGGACTCTTGGATCACCTTGGTTCTTTGCAGTTCATTCAGCTGTTCTCGTAGATCATCCAAGTCTCCCAGCGGAACTCGTCTTGACCTTTCACGAAACGGCTTGTCCTCTTGTAATCGAATGCGGTGCTCAGTACTTTTAGCTAGGCCCACGTCAAACTCATCTTTCGAGAACAAGTCTCTCCACTTTAGAACTTGGGACTGAAGACGTTTCTTCCACTCAGGGGAAATGGGAGCGTCCTTGTGGTAGAACCTTTCATCTGGAATCTCTTTATCCACTCCCCCTCCTAAATCGGTAGGAGAGAGGGGCGTAGCGGACACGACTTGCCCGATAGGCATTCGTGCTTTAAGGACTACTGGAGAATCAGACACATTGCACACGCTGACTGAGACTCTTCCTTGTGTTCTTTTCAAAGCTTTAGTGGAGATTATTTCAAGAATTACTTCTACTCCGGCTTCACTCCCATGATTAAAATCGGTTTCCAGTACCACATAGGGCCCTGGTTGCGATCCGTTCAACTTGACTGAGGCCCGGAAGCTCGCTACTTCTCCCGATTGCAGAACCTTTTCTGTTCCTTCTAATCTCCATAGGTGCCCCACTTCGGCAGGTGCCTTCTGTTCTTCGACCATTCTCTGATAGACTGGACGTAACATTGGGTGTACCCCTTCAGTAGAACCGTCTTCCAATACGATGGGTGTCAGGAGACGTCGCACCAAATCAGTATTCGTCCCCACTATCATGGAACTCCTGTTTGCCCCTGAAGGCCGAGGACACACAATGGCCAATGCATCACAACCTCCGGACTGTCCGATGACTTCGGATCCGATCTCCAATTTCACCTGTAGATACCCGTCATAAGGGAGTTTCTCAGTTCCGATACCCCAGATTTCCAGATCCTTCAATTTCTGTAGAGGGATGTGCTTCAAGTGTTTCTCATAGAAGTCTCGGTAGATCAATGTCACTTGAGCCCCTGAATCCAACAGGGCTTTAGTGTAGACTCCCTCCACTTGGATTGGCACAATAGGGGAAGGACCTATCAGCTGGTCAGGAAACTTGGTGGTGGCACCAGGACACTTAGACCCAGTTTGTTGTACCCTGGCCTTCTTCTTGGCCCGTGTAGGTTTTGGGTGTGCATTGCTTCCCCATGACGTAGGTCCGGATGCTAAGGGAGTGACTCTTTCCGTCCTGGCAGGCTTGGCAGTTGGCCAGACCTTGGGCCCTTTCGCCCTCTTAGTCCTGGCTTGATTTTTGGAGCGTGTTTCAACCTTCGGGCACCCAGGTTGCTCCTTCACTTGTGCCCTCTGGCGTTTCCCGCCGGTAAGGTAGATAACAGTCCTTCCAAAGCTTTCAAGAACTCCTCAACTCTATTTCCTTCAGGCTTTTGGCTTTTGCATTGTGCGCGGAAATGGCCCATTTCTCCACAACTGAAACATCTCTTCTTTGAAAGCAGAGACGCAGTCGCCCGCTGTGATTCGGTTGAAGGACCCTGGCTAGACGCCACAGCAACTCCGGTCGTCTGTATGTCTGTAAGGAACTTCTGCATCTCTGTCTGTGTCTCTGTCACCTTCAACAATGCTCGGCACAGTTCCGCGTGCGCCTGTTGCAATTCAGCTTAAGCTTCTTGTACCTTCTTAACAGTTTTGTGCAACTCACCATGCGCAGAGAGGTTTAATTCTTTGACAGCCTTCTCTGTGGATTTAAAAGCGATCAGATGCTCTTGTTGGTCCACGTCGGATCCATAGGCATCCAACGAGTCACTTTCAGGCTGCAAACATTCGTTATGCCTCACAGGTTGCGCGTAAGCTCTTTCTCCTCTCCTGAAGGATTTTTCTTCCAGTAAAGCCTTTTCCTCTCTGACAGCTCGGATCAGTTCCAGGTACTTCAGTTCTTGATTACCCTCCCTGCTTCTCAGCTGCAGCATCACTGGATCTAGAGGTTGAGCGCCCCTCAGGATCTGTTTTATTCGGATCTTATCTACTCCAGCCGGTTCGGCCCTTTTCTTGAGGAGTATCTGGTGCAGAATCTTATCTAGGCGCCTCATATATTCGGTCATTCTCTCACCTTTCCGCTGGTAGGTGTGTTCATACTGATATACGAGCTCTGCAGCCTTTTCCGTTTGCCCAAAAACTTCCTCCAGAACATTTAAATAATCTAAAGCAGTGCAGTCTCTTTTACTCAATTTTAGGTTTCTTACAGCCTCTGACGCAGGTCCCTTTAAGCTCTCAGTGATCCTTTGCTTTTTCTGTGCTTCAGGGACGTCCCACTCATCCAGAGCCTGCATCGCCTGTTCCACCCATTCTTCGAAGGTTTCTTCTCCCGCCGGAGTTGGTACGTTTCCTGTAAAATTTCTCAGCCGTCGATAACCAAAGTTAGTGTGCGGAGGGCTTGTTCTCTGACATTTAGCCAGCAAATCTCCAATAGCCACTATAAATTCAGGCCCGATCATGGCCAACGGACTGGGCGCGGGAACACTCGCGGATTCGCCACGTGGCGCACTTGGCTGAATCAGTTGGACTTCCACCTCATCGGTCAGCTTCACGCTCGCACCCTGAAAACACACTGGAACACCCTTTCTACACTCAAAAAGAACATAGGTGTGAGAGGTATCTGGGTTCTCTTTAATGTCCAGGATTAACCCCCGATGATCTGGTGGCAGCGCGGCCACGGCCTGGCGAATCTGATCTTCGGCCCAAGTGTCTGCAGGAATATCCATGACTATACACAATTCTAACTGACTACTGTGCTCCTCACACCACTTGGCAGCAGTGTCTGGATCCATATTTAACCCTTTAAATGCGTTTTTTCCAGAGACTGGATCCCGGAAACGAGCCCCCACGTGTAGCGCTCACTCCCGGAGGAGCCGCTGAAATTGAACCTTGGGTCAGTCTCCCCGCACTAGGGAATAAATATACTCCAGCACCGTCGTGGATTTTATAAATTATATAGTTTACTGGATAAACTGGCATATAATGAGTAACACGGTATATATATATATTTACAGTACTTCGTAATGCGGGAAACGCGCAGTGGAAAAGAAATACAATGCTTCGTAATTCGAGAAACGCGCAGCGGAAAATAAATAAATATATCTTTAACCCCCTTTGTGGTTGGGGAGTGAGTCCCGTGCAGGTTATGTCCCAAAGAATGTATGTGTGTGAGTGTATTGGTACCCGGGTACAATATTCAACTGGCCAGTGAATTATTTATGAGGTATCTTCGACTAGTCATGTTGGGGCCCTGTGGGTTTTGAAACAAATTGCAGCGTGCTTTAGATTTTTCACAACGGCCTGGAAGGCCTCTCACCCATCCGCCAGATACTCTGTGCTCCGCTCGACCCAGGCCGTCTCTCCGCTCGATTTTGACTGGGGTTCTCTGTGTCACCGGCTCCGCTGTCTGGCTTGTCTGTTTCTGCCTCAGAAGTCCAGCTCACCGCCTGCACTCCCTCTTGGATCGATCTGCGGTTCTCCTAACTCGGGGTCCTCCAGCTCACTCGGTATCAGCTCAGGTTACTGTGGTGGATCACTGGGTCTTCATTAGATAAAGGCGGAAAACCCGGTCTCCAGCTCGGTCAGGCCCCACCTGCGCTCCGGCCTGGTCACTGTGCCGTTCAGCTACACTGCGTCTTGCTTCTCTCACTCCTAGGCGCGCTCTGACAGTTCTTTCCACGAGGCTCAGGATGTCAGCGTCTCTCCCCCACCCACTTCCTGTCCCCGCCCGCAAAGCATGCCGGGAAATGTAGTCCCAATGTTCAGTGTCTCACATCGCGCTTGTCTCCCTCCGGTGGCCAAAAATAAGTACTACACGGCAGGGGATTTAAAACCAGCGCTACACATTATTTTACGGTATGATGTTATGCTGACTTTTTTACCAAATAAAAATCTTGAATTTAAAAAAAAAAAGTATTTTGCGATAGATGCATTTGATTACAGATTGTGCCACGGCATATGGTGGTTTTTCATGGAGAGACTATAATGACAAGTTTAGGAGAGGTAGCGTCGGGACAGGGAGGAAGGGTAGGTAGGTTTTGGGTTTTAAGGTATTGGATACTAGGGATGTTGTATGCAAGGGTAGAAAACAGTGTGTTGCTACAGACACAGGGTCTGCTGAATTAAAACATTACTTCTACTATTCAAAAAAATAAAAACATGTGAGTCACCAAACATAGATTAAATAAAACATAGAAATAGATACTCTTCTGAGAATATTCCAGACCAAGTACTATACTCTGGGATCCTTGACGTGGTCCCAACTAGTTAGTCCCTAATATAAACGTACTTGAATGGACAGGAATAAACACTGTTCCCTTAAAATGGATAGAGAGGGAAAACCTGTTTGTAGAGGAAGGAGGAGAGTGCAGAGTGAATGCACCTCCTCACAGTTACTAAACTTTAGGATCCTTAGGATGGTCCTGTAACAGCCCTAATATAGGTAGACAGATGAATACACAGGTCCCTGTGACACACAAACACCAGTAAATACTGGTATGGAGAGAGAAAGAGAAAAAAGGCTGCTATCCTGCAGTGATAGCTGTCAGCAATGATGGGTGGCAGAGAGTGAAAGAGCTTTTTCACTCTCTGCCACCACGCTATTAGCATGACAATTTTATTCACATTTTAAACCTCTTTTATCTCATCCCACAACTATGGACTAATTACACACGTGAGAATTGCTGACAGCTAATACCATCCGCGTACCAGTGCACGAACGCATATGCGCTCACAATGTTAAGTATACGACGCGCACAGTTCATCATACTGGCGCAGGTCCATCCGCGTTAACCGTTACCGCACATTTTTTGCATGAACGTCGTAATACGACATTCAGCGCAAAGGGTTTTGCCCCTTGCGTTAATGCGTTTTTGCGCACTCGCAAAATTGTGCACGAAGAATGTAATAGGGCCCTTAATGTGACGAATTATGGCTGTTTTCTCTAACCTTTCTGTACAATTGCGGGTTATCTACGATACTAGGTATGTACACCGCTTTTTTTAAGAAAAAAATTGGGTCATTTCGGACAGTTTTTGTGTTGGTGTGGATCAATTCGGATCAGTTAGTTTTTTGTTGGTTATTTAAGAATGGGAAGTAGATTACTACCAATAGAATGAAAGTTTCTTTACTTATTTATTTTTTTAGGATTTTTTAGGCATTTATTGGGTGAAAATTTTAGGTTTCCTAACTTTTTTTAAAGAAACAAGGCATTTTAACCCATGGCTTTCAATGCAGTATATGAATCCACAGACTGCTGGTAAGTACCTCTCTGCAGTATAATTAATGCTGCATATGGATCCACACACTGCTGGGAACTTCCCAGCAGTGTATGGATTCATATGCTGCATTAATTATAACTCATAAAAAATGAATAACTGATCCGAAAAATGAATCGATCCGATCTGCAGAGAGGTGCTGCCCCACAGTGTGCAGATTCATATGCTGCATTAATTAAACTGCAGAGATGCGCTTCCCAGCAGTGTGTGAATTCATATGCTGCATTGAAACCTGTGGGTAAAAAAGACTTGTTAGAAAAAGTTAGAAAACCTAAAATTTCACCTAATAAATACCTAAAAAAAATAAGTTAAGAAACTTTCATTCTATTGGTAGTAATCTACTTCCCATTAGGGTCAAGGAGGTGCTTTTGAGGATTGTTTAAAGATCTAGGTGTGTCGGTGGTGGAGGATAAGTCAGAGGGGCCCTGTGTCAAGTTAGCGTTCTTGGGTATAGAAATTGATTCGTTAAATCAGCTATGCAAGCTACCACAGGATAAGGTTGGAAAAATTAGGTTGGCTGGTGGCCAGGTGATGGAAATGAAGAAAATAAAGTGTCACAGCGGCACCAGGCCTGAGCCACAGTGGGGCCCTTGTTCAGGAGGAAAGCCAAATGTGCAGGAAATACTACTGCAGAGAACAACAGGTGATAAGAGCACCACAGGGTTAGACAGACTCCTGCACGGCAATACCAAAAGAAATCCTAACACTGCCGATCTTTAGGGTAGCCAGATCTAAGCTAAATAGAAAATACCACAGAGCCGTGCAGAGTCTCAGAATGTACACAGATACCAGGAACCAAGGAATCAGTACAGTCTGGGAAAATACAGAATCATAGTCATGAGGAAAGCCAGGAGTCAGAAAGCCAGAGAGAGTACGTCAGACAGATGCCAGGGTTCAGAGCCAGAAGGGTAGTCAACCAAGCCAGATTGGTACACAGGATATCAGCATGAATAAACAGAAAACCACGAAACGAATAACACAGGAAACAGTAGGAGAAATAATACACAGGAATATCCAGAAATAAACAAGGAACACGGTGACAGGAGTAACAGACAGGTAAACAGGACCAATAATATAATGAACAAAATATACAAACAGAACAGGAACCAAAAGCAGGAAGCTCTATGAAAACAAAACTCTGAATGACTCAGGAAGACTCAAAATCATGGAGCGAGTCCCGGGAGGCGGGTCAAGTGTATGCCCGCTTTTATTTTGAGCTCCGTACCGAGCCACGAAAAAACCCCTCTGCTGTGTGGATTTCTGCCTTCATCGGCAGCATAGAAGCTGGCAGGAGCTCTCTTAATCTTTGCTGCACCCTGTGTATGTTACCTTCCGGCTAGATCCGGGCCCGCAGCATTCATATCCTCTGAGGCAAGAAGGCCGCAAATAGGCCACTCATCCCAGCCTGCTCCAGGCGGGACCTCTGGAACCACAGCTGGGATCCCGGTTTAGCCTGCCGACTCAGACCACCGTGCGAACCCTTGCTGGACCTGCCCTTTTTCGACTGTGGTGTGGAGGAGCCCCTTTGCAACTGAGAGTCTTCGACAGGCGTATAAAGCCGCCATCTTGCGGGGCCACATGGTGGAGTAGCGGCTTGCTGCTTGGTCAATACTGCGGGCGACGGAGGGGTGGTTGCCCAGGATGCCCACTTGGTAAAAGACGACTGCTAAAGTTCTCTGCTCTTACTTATCAATTTTTGTTGTCCCGGGATAACCAAGGGAGCTCTATACCCACCTGACAGCTCAGCTCTACTCCGGCCGTTTTTTCCTGCTATATACACACAAGATTGCAGTATCTGTTATTCAAGACCCCTGCTGTTTCCTAGTGCCTTGACTGTCTGGTGTGGGGATCGTGGGACAGGCACTATACCTTTCCCCGTTTGGAACTGTCTTCTCCCCGGAGGGGACATACTTCCCCAATTTTTCTAAGTCCCGGCCACCCCCGGGGTGCCCCTGCACAGTCCGAATTTTTGTTCTCAAGTCTGGACGACGATTTGGACAGTTGTGCAACATTTTTTTCCCTCCTCTCAGTCCTCTTTGGTCAGGGGGGTGACATGTCCCTAATTTTTCTCAGCTGCAGGGTCCCTTGACTGAAAGCGTCCTGGGAAGTCAGAGGCGCTTGATACCTGGTTCTATCCAACTTATCAGTTTCCTTAGGGACCCCTGGTCCAATTTTTTGAGGCCCAGGGACCTCCCTGGGGCGATTTCTGATCACGTCCACTCAATTTTTCTGCCTATTGGCAATTGCATAATTTTTTAAGCAGAGTGCCGCAGCTACTACTTAAGGGACTTTTCTCATAAACAACAGAACGTTTAATTTTTCTTAGTCTCCCCAAATGGAGGCGATTCGCTGACAATTGATAATTTTTTACACCTAACCATTTGGAATTTTTCTAGTCCCAGGGACGCCTGGGGCGCCTCACCTTTGTGTGTCTCCCTCTGCTTTTGTTGTTTACCATCCCACTGAGGCCCGCAGTACCTACGAGAGAGGAACCTCTCGAAACTTTAGCTTTGGGTGACGCTTTGGACAAGTTCGTGATGGCGGGAAAAGTCACTAAAAAGTCTTCAGCCAAGACGGTCCCTAAGCCTGCTCCGAAAACCTGTCCGGGGCTGGATTCACCTTCCCCCCACTCTCGGGACTCAATGGATTTGGAGTCTAATCTGTCAACTTCGGACATGAATGAGTCTCACGTGCGAGCTCTAAGCGAGGCACCTCCAATGAGTGTGGCGGATATCTCTGCAGCTCTCTCACCATTGTTGGATGACAAACTGGGAAGGCTCACGGCTACTATTGAGTCTGTTTTATCGCAACTGACCTCACAAGCACATAGACTAACAGAGGTGGAGGAAAGGATGTCTACCCTGGAAGATGCGGTTAACCCGCTACAAACCCAACTTGACCAGCAGAATAATCATTCAAGGCCTGACAGACAAATTGGATGACCTGGAAACAGGAGCCGCCGGAAAAACGTACGTATTATTGGCCTACCGGAATCGGTGAAGGGCCCTGCCTTGCAGGAATGGGCCTCAGTCTGGCTGCCCTCCCATTTAGGCTACAACATCGAGTCCTGCCCAGTGGCGGTGGAAAGGGTTCACAGGTTGGGACCGGACCTGAATCCATCAGCAGGTCGTCTGAGACCGGTGATTATGCGTTTACTGAATTACACTGACAAAACCAAGATCCTCCAGGCTTATCATCGCCTCAGAAACCTGGACTATCAGGTGGCTACGCTCCAGTTATTTCAGGACTTTTCAGCCACTGTTTCAACTAAACGACGGCCATTTTCTTCAGTGTGCTCCAAATTGGTGGCCCAGAACATCCGCTTTTCCCTCTTGTACCCAGCTAGACTCCGTGTGTTTTTTAATGGGACAACGCACTACTTTGATACTCCGCGAGAGGCCGAATCCACTCTTCTCCAGGACGAGAGCACAGACGGGGGCTCCGCCGTTGCCTCAGCGTTCTCCAATCCGGGGGCGCCCGGCTCAGTCTTAATCAGCCACGCTTTCGCCATTGACTCTCAGTCAGGTTCATAGGATGTTGATTCTCTTAGGCAATCTTTGCCATCTAGATTGCATGTCCTTTCTTTGATATGCTGTTCGTTAGTTAATTTTTTTCTGTTGATGTTGTTCTTAGTATTAAAGGGATACTCTAGGCAACATGACCACCTAAGCTATTTTAGGTGGTCATGATGCCCGGAGTATGCCACCCTCTGTCCCCCTCCCTCCGCTCAGCAGTTCAGCAGAAAAAGCTGAAAACAGCTGAGAGAGGCGGAGGAGTTTACTCCACCCTCCCAGCTGTCAGTCAGCAGAGCGGGAATCATATTTCCCGCTTCTGCCGACTTTTGCCGAGTAGGAGACGTCATCGCGCTTTCAGCGCGATGATGTCTCCAACTCGCCGCAGTAGCTGGCGGCAGCGGCTGAGGGTTAGTGTTGCGCGCATCCTCTTGCGCGCAACACTAATCCTCAGAGGGAGCCGGGAGGAAGCCTGCCGATTGGCTGGCTTACGTGAGAGGCGCGCATGCGCACTTCTCACGTAAACCAGAAGGCAAGTCCGATGCAAGAAGGACGGGAGCGGAAGAGGTGGGAGGTGAGTATAAAAAAAAAAAAGACGCCACTGGAAACAAGTGGATTTTAGGGTAAGTTACACAAAATATATATATTTTTATTAACCCCTTCCCGACCGCGGACGTACCATGTACG
>RXON01004300.1:0-28099 GCA_009667805.1 Leptobrachium leishanense | reverse complement strand
AAAAATGATTATGGCAGATACAAAAAGTGAGATTGAAAACCTCCATTCCACAAATGACAAGAAATACTATCAATATAAGCAAAATAAAATCTATGTTTCTTGGGGTATAGCAGTTCTTTGATTTGCTTGGACATGTAGATATTTTTGCAATTATTTACTTGAAACGAGAGAAATCTCAATGAATGCAGGTGCCAGGCTTATTTTTCTCACCAGGCGCACCTCGCGTACCTCCCCCCTCTGCCAGTCCCTCCATTGGCTTCCTGTAGGTTCCAGGATACAGTTTAATATACTGACGCTCACGTTCAAATTGCTCAATAACTCAACTCCTCCCTACATTTCTTCATAACTCCACAACTTTTTGTCAACAGGCGATCTCCTCCTGTTATCTGTCTACACGTGCTCGGTCAACTCTCGCCTCCAAGACTTTCACGGGCAGCACCAGTCCTGTGGAATGACTGCCTCGCCCTATCAAACTCTCCCTTGATCTTCAGGTCTTCAAGAAATCCCTCAAAACCCATCTCTTCAGATTAGCGTACCACATCACTCACGCAACTCATCCCCCTGCATAAGATCGACTCACACATGATTGAAGCTGCTTCTATGGCCCCACCATTCCCAAACCACTGGCACTCATGATCCTGCTATCTCGTAAAATTCCTCTTGTCTTCCTCAACCCTAATCCCTCTAGATTGTAAACTCCTATGAGCAGGGCCCTCTACACCTTTTGATTCCATCATATGTCTGCTTATCTTGCTCCCTTTTTTTATTGTAACGCGCTGCGGAAACTGTTGGCCCTATATAAATGATGACAATAATAATAATAATCTTTCTTGGTAAAATACTGTATAAATAATTATTTCAGATAAGTAAAATAAACAAAAGCAGTAGTTTTCATACTTGACCCACTGAAAAATACTCACTAAAATTACAGCTAATATAATGTAAATGATGAATGCAGAAAAATATTTATGGTAGAGTCAACAAATAAAATCAATTTTAAAAAAACCTGCTCAATGTATCCTTCCTGGTAAAATACTTTCTCAAAAAAAAAAAAAATGAATGAGGCTTCAAAATAAACATGAAAAATTACCGTACTGGAAAGTCTTACGTATCTCTAATTTCCAAAGTAATTAGTAATTAGCACTTTATTTAATTCTACTTACGACAGAAAGACTCATTTCTCCATGGATGTATGGTGATGCTATAAAGGTGGCAAGCTTCTGAGTAGGCATGGAGACTGTTACACAGAGATTCAAGTCCATATCCAATTCACACAGATCATACACACATGTGTATAAATATGCTAGTGGATCTATGATTGCATGACAATCTCTGAATGGTCCATTAATGTCGGTGATAATGCCCACAGAAACTGTTGCTGGCAATTGTATAAATCCTCTTCATCTGTACAATCCGGTGTATTTTCTATTCCTGGAGAACAGCTGCAAGAAAATGTCAGCAGCTTGAATACTTTGTAAGTGCACACATCATAAATATCAACAGCCAGGTATGAAAATTGAGAAGTTTTGTTTCTAAAAGCAAAGAGGTGCCTGAGAGGTAAGCAGAAGTGGCTGATGGGTATATCTCCTGCCGGCTGTGTGCACCTGGGAAGGAGAAGTGATGGGGACAGTACACAGTAGGCAGGACGGGGAAGAGCTCTGGAAAGAGGTGGAATTTAGGAATATGGTGTAGAGCAGGAGAGGGACAATTTTGAAGGAAGGTAGGAGAGGCAGAGCTCTGCTGTGCACCTCTCTCCCTCCCTGCCGCTGTGGAATGTCAGTAAGCACCAGGCAGAGAGCTGTAAATGTGTTGCCCATCATCTGATGGTTTCAGGCAGCTCATGTGGTCAATATCAAGTGACTTTGGGTGCACCTCCGGCACACACTGGACCACAGCTCTTAAGACACCCCTCAAACAGCTCATATACACTCACATCATGTCACTCACAGGACAAACTTGAAAACTAGAGAAATCTCAATTTATCCTTCCTAGTAAAATACTTTGTATATATATAAATAAATTTCATATATGATATTTTACATATCATGTAACACACACACATCACTCACAGCGATATTACACACACATCACACATAGATATCCTACTCACAAACACACACATCACTTACCGACTGCTCTCTCACTCTCACACACACACAGTTCAAGTTCACATGTCTCACTGCTTTATTTTTATTTAAGTGATTTCTTGATTGCGAACAGGTATGGCAGTAATCAGGCCTGGGTGCGGCTAGAAGATAAATTGAGCTCAGGTGTGATAAACCACATTTAAGTTATGTTTTAACAGGGGGGGGGGGGAAACTTTTTCACCCAGGGCCATGTGGGTTTGGATTTTGTTTTCCCTTAATAATAAAAACCTTCATTTAAAAATGGCATGTTGTGTTTACTTGTGTTATCTTTGACTAATATTTAACCCTTTCACTGCAGGTGACGTGTGGGGAACGTCCTCATTGACTACCGCTATATGCGGAGTTCGTTCCCCACACGTCACCCGCAAGCGGGAGCCCTGGGAGTGTCATGTGCCCGCGCCCTCACGCGCTCGGACTCTGGTTCCAGCACATACCACATCGTTGTACACAGCCGACGACCAGCTTCTCCTCACTGATCCGCTGGGTTCCCTGGTTGTGTCCACGAAGAGCCGTGCATGCGCGGACAAGACAGGCGCCTCTGGCTTGCGTTCCAGGGAATGGCGCCGCACACCAGTGACGCAGACGAGGAAGTAAGAACGGATTATGGTGGAAGACGCCGGCACCTGCCTCCAATCAACCTCCCATAAAAGAAGTCAGTGGATGGTGAGTAATCGCTCGTTTATTGTTCCCAGAACGCTTAGAGCTACCTTACCTACTGACCTCCTGTTGCTGAAACCTTGCTGAATATATGACGATCCCTGAACGCCGCCTGCCTCTTTGACCCTTCGCTTGTATCTGACGATCCTTGAAACGCCGCCTGCCTCTTTGACCCTTTGCCTGCCTCTGACGATCCCTGAATGCCGCCTGCCTCCTTGAACCTCCGCTTACGTCTGACGATCCCTGTATACCCACCTTATCGTCCTCACGAACTTCTCAAGGGCTGAAGCAACCACTCTCCTTATCTTCAAAGGATCCTGTTATCGAGGCTGTGGACTTCTCATCAAAGTAAGAGATTAACCTTATATCACATATCCTCCTTATATACTGTTGCTGGAAGATATCTGGAATAGAAGATCCCCTCAACCCTGACACCACCTCTACTGTTTATAAATTGCTGTGTCGGTATATCTCCAGCCCTTATCACAGTGGTTGTCTTGAACAGGACTACTAATCTCCAAGGTCGGTTCAACGTCCTGTCTTTGCAATACATATTTGAGAGAATAAACGAGCCTAAATGGAACCGACGGGGATAGCTGAAGTCCTGGCTGGTATTACAGCACAAATGGCTACGCTTTCACAAACGGTACAAGACATTCAAAGAAACCAGACAACTTTGCAAACCGCTTATGACCGTCTAGAATTCAGACTTGCTACTGCCACACCGTTACCTCATTCTACTAGCCCACCGTCGCACAGACCACCAGCACCTAATGCCGAAATACATATCCCTCATATACCTCTACCAGAGAAATTTGATGGTGACCGAAGCCAGTTTCGTCGGTTCATAACCTCCTGCCAAGTTGTTTTTTCCTTGCAACCTAGAGTCTATGACACTGACTATGCACGAATCCATACCATCATCGCATTACTGATGGGAAAACCTCAATGCTGGGCCCATCATCTAATCTACACTGAAGACCCCATTTTATTGAATTGGAATGCCTTCCTCCAAGCAATGGAGGACTTATACGACGACCCGCATAAAACCTCCAATGCGGCCCGAACACTCTCAGAACTACGGCAAGGTAGAAATGATGTTGAAGACTACATAACCAAATTTAGACATCTGGCGTTAGATTCTGAGTGGAACGAACTGGCTCTCCTAGCCCAATTCAAAACTGAAATGTCTGATTTATCTAAAAGATGAATTAGCAAGAGTGGAACCCCCTTCTTCTCTCAATGCCTTAATGTCTTTCTGTGTTCAAATGGATAGACGACTCAGAGAAAGAAGAGCAGAAAGAGCCTCTAGTAACCGTTCTCTTATGCCAAGAAGACCTGCACGGTCCCTTACTCCTCCTCCACGAGCCTCGCCCGCCTCACCTGCATCAGAAGAAGAAACTATGCAAGTGAACACTGCCAGAGGTCCTTTATCCGATGCTGAATGAACTCGTAGAAGATCACTAGGACTGTGCATGTATTGCGGGCGATCCGGGCATCAATTAAGGGAATGTCGCGAAAGACCTAACCTCCCTAGGGGTAAGACGCATTCCTTATTCAGTAATACTCTGTCTAAAAACTCTGATAATTATATGTCTTCTCATCTACTTGTTCCCATATCTCTCCAGTGGAAAGAAGAACAGATAACCCTTAAAGCTATGATCGATTCAGGGGCCAGCGGATGTTTTTTAGACAAGACTCTTGCCTCCACATCCAACATACCGCTCGTTACCAAAAATCGTCCTGTGACCATCCAATTACTAGATGGGAACCCTCGCCAGTCGGGTCCCATTCTATATGAAACCATCCCCCTTTCTATTTCCATAGGTCCAGTACATGAACAGACGCTTTCCTTTGATATTATAGAATCTCCTGCCTTCTCCGTGATTCTCGGACTTCCATGGTTAAGACAAGTTAACCCGACTATAAACTGGAAACAAGGTATCATAATGATACAGTCATCCGACCTTACAGAAAAGGAAATCACCGAGATAACTAACACATATCATAAGAAAATCGGAGCCACTGTTCTACCAAATAAATATACTGGATTTAATGATGTATTCCTCAAAAAAGGAGCTGACACTCTACCACCTCATAGGCAATATGATTGTCCTATTGATCTGTATCCAGGCTCCCCTATACCATTTGGGAGAATATACCCTCTCTCTGAACCCGAATTATCAGTATTAAAGGAATATATCAACGACAACTTGAAGAAAGGTTTTATCCGACCTTCGACCTCTCCGGCAGGAGCTTCTATTTTTTTTTGTGGGAAAAAAGGATGGAGGCCTGAGGCCCTGTATTGATTACAGAGCTCTCAATAGCGTTACTATAAAAAGCAAATACCCTCTTCCATTAATTACGGAACTTCACTAAACTAGACTTACGAGGAGCCTACAACCTAGTAAGGATAAAACAAGGCGACGAATGGAAGACAGCGTTTCGTTCCCGTTACGGGCATTACGAATACCTAGTGATGCCTTACGGATTGTGTAATGCCCCGGCGACTTTCCAATGATTCCTAAATGATATTTTCAGAGACATTCTTGATCAATACGTCGTTATATACTTAGATGACATCCTGATATATTCTGCTTCCCTTTCTCAGCATCATGATCACGTAAAAAACATATTACATAGATTACGAAAACATCACCTGTACGCAAAACTAGAAAAATGTATATTTGACAGTCAAAGAATTGATTTTTTAGGATTCGTTCTCACCCCCGGGGGGATCCAAATGGATAATTCCAAGACTAAAGCTATTGAAGAGTGGCCTGTTCAGGCTAACAAAAAAGGAGTACAGTGTTTTATGGGATTTTGTAACTTTTACCGCAAGTTTATTAAAAACTTTTCTGCTATAACTAAACCAATAAACGAACTGACCCATTCGCAAACTCGCTTTGTCTGGACACAAGCTGCACAACAAGCATTTGAGGAATTAAAAAGATGTTTTTCTACAGCTCCTATACTGACATTACCGGACCCCACTACTCCGTATTATGTTGAAGTTGATGCCTCCGAACACGCCACTGGCGCGATATTGTCTCAACGGGTAGGTGAAAAACAAATTATACATCCAGTCGCTTACTACTCCAAAACCCTAAACCCTGCAGAAAGAAATTATGATGTCGGAGAAAAAGAATTACTTGCTATTAAATTAGCCCTAGACGAATGGCGTCATTTATTTGAAGGCTCTCACTATCCAGTGACTATCTTCACAGACCATAAAAACTTAGAATATATACGGAAGGCCAAGAGACTAAAACCCCGACAAGCAAGATGGGCTCTTTTCTTTGACCGTTTCGATCTACATATCACATATAGACCTGGAAACAAAAATGGTAAGGCCGATGCCCTATCCCGGAAGGAATACGCATCACCAAGAATCATGGAGGAAGAGATACTAGCCAAATCTTGTTTTTCTACGACTGATTACACCCTATGGAACATGATAAAATCGCATAGCTCCACAATACCAGATGATATATCAGATATTTCTTTACAGAAAAAGAAGGCTTCCTATTACGGAAGGAAATACGTAGTACCACAAGAAGCTCGAGTACCGGTCTAGAATTTTTTTCACGATACTGCCATTGGGGCCATGGAGGAATCCATAAAACCATTGACCTGATACGAAGAACCTTCTGGTGGCCAGGTATGAACACCGACATACAAAAATATATAGTGCATTGTCATGTCTGCATACAAGCGAAAGCTCTACGCACCTCTCCTCAAGGGTTGTTACAACCCTTGCCTGTTCCGTCCAGTCCTTGGAAAGACATATCTATGGATTTAATCACTGACCTCCCCGTGTCTTCTAATCATAACACACTCATGGTAGTCATTGACAGATTCTCAAAAATGACCCACTTCATACCAATCAAACACCTTCCTTGGGTAACAAAAATAATAGACACAGGTGGTGCAGTAGACATTGCTTATTTAGATTTCAGTAAGGCTTTTGATACTGTTCCGCATAGAATGCTTATCAATAAATTGCAATCTTTGAGTTTAGAATCCAATATTGTTGACTGGATTAGGCAGTGGCTGAGTGACAGACAACAGAGGGTTGTGGTAAATGGAGTTTATTCGGCACAAGGTCTTGTTACCAGTGGGGTACCTCAGGGGTCAGTACTTGGACCCATTCTCTTTAATATTTTTATTAGTGATATTGCAGAAGGTATTAATGGAAAAGTATGTCTTTTTGCTGATGACACAAAGATTTGCAACAGGGTTGACGTTCCTGGAGGGATCAGCCAAATGACAAATGATTTAGGTAAACTAAAAAAATGGTCGGAGTTGTGGCAATTGAGTTTTAATGTGGATAAGTGCAAGATAATGCACCTGGGACGTAAAAACCCAAGGGCTGAATATAGAGTGTTTGATACAGTCCTGGCCTCGACATCTGAGGAAGGGGATTTGGGGGTCGTTGTTTCAGAGGATCTAGGGGTAAGTAGTCAATGTAATAGAGCAGCAGGAAATGCTAGCAGAATGCTTGGTTGTGTAGGGAGAGGTATTAGCAGTAGGAAAAGGGAAGTGCTCATGCCACTGTACAGAGCACTGGTGAGACCTCACTTGGAGTACTGTGTGCAGTACTGGAGACCGTATCTCCAGAAGGATATAGACCTCTTAGAGAGAGTTCAGAGAAGGGCTACTAAAATGGTGTACGGCTTGAAGGAGAAAAGTTACCAGGAAAGGCTTAATGATCTTAACATGTACAGCTTGGAAAAAAGACGAGACAGAGGAGATATGATAGAAACATTTAAATACGTAAAGGGAATCCACAAGGTAGAGGAAGGGAGTATATTTAAAAGGAAACAAAATAGCAAAACAAGAGGACATAGTCTTAGATTAGAGGGGCAAAGGTTTAAAAGTAACATCAGGAAGCATTATTTTACTGAGAGGGTGGTGGATACATGGAACAGTCTTCCAGTAGAAGTGGTAGAGGCCAAAACAGTAATTGAATTTAAGCAAGCATGGGATAGGCATAAGGCTATCCTAAACAAAAGATAAATCCAGGTAAAGTATCCATGTAATTGGGCAGACTAGATGGGCCGAAAGGTTCTTATCTGCCGACATTTTTCTATGTTTCTATGTTTCTATGTTTCCTACTGCTTCTGAAACAGCTACGTTATTCATAAAACACATTTTTTCGTTACATGGCCTTCCGGAGAGCATTACTACCGACAGAGGAACCCAATTTACTTCTCGCTTTTGGATAGCATTCTGCAAGGGTCTACATATCCAAAGTAATCTATCTACAGCTTTTCATCCCCAAACTAACGGGCAGACAGAACATGTTAATGGCATCCTTGAACAGTATCTTAGGTGTTATATCACTCAACTACAAGACAATTGGCTTCAATATATCCCGATCGCTGAATTTGTATACAACAATCAAAAACAATCTGCTACAAAGTATTCACCTTTTTTTATTAATTACGGAAGACATCCTGTTATGTTCCCTGGCGCTCCTATCAATAGTGATACACCTACAACAGACCAAAGACTCAAGGATATTCTCCAAAATTATAAGATCATCCGTGATAATCTTCATCATGCCCAACTCAGATATAAAGTCTATGCCGACCAAAAACGATCCCCTTCTCCTGCCTATGCTTTAGGAGACAATGTATGGTTAGCTACAAAAAATATTAAGTTACATTGTCCTTCCCGGAAATTAGGTCCAAAATTCATAGGTCCGTTTCCCATAACCAAGATTATTTCACCCACAGCTGTCCAGCTTTCTCTTCCAGAATCATACAAGATACATCCAGTGTTTCATGTCTCTTTACTACGACTGGCATCCGAAGATCCTTTCCCTGGTAGAGTGCCTCCTCGTCCGGGTCCTGTATCTTCTGATGAAGAAAGATATGAAGTAAAGGATCTATTGGACTCACGTACACGAAGGAACATACTGGAGTACCTAGTACGGTGGAAAGGTTACTGCTCGGATGAAGACTCTTGGGTCCTCGCTTCAGAGGTTAGTGCTCCTACTCTGATACGTCGTTTTCACGAAGGCCATCCTGATCGCCCTCAGAGAGGTCGTTTTGTGGGGGGGCCTGTCATGTGCCCGCGCCCTCACGCGCTCGGACTCTGGTTCCAGCACATACCTGTCACGTCTCGGCCTTGCCCCCTGGTGGTGAAGGGTCTTCATGTTTGTTTTTCCCCTATGGTGTGTCTGGCTGTGCTGTTTGGGGCTGATCTGGGGTTCTGTTGTGATCTCCTGGTCTGGGGTCACATGGCCCAATCACACAGACCCACTCCCTATATATTCCCAGCAGCACAGAGCCTCATTGACTGTTTGTGGAGTTTGATGGTGGTTCTGTCTGGTTCGTGTTTCCTGAGTTGCTGCAAAGCATTCCTGTTCAAGTGTTTTCTGGTTCTGACCTCGGCTTTATTTTTGACTATCCTTTCTACTCCCCCTGGTACCGTATATTTCTGATCTGTTGCCAACCTCTGCCTGATTGACGATTCTTGTATGTTTCATGTTTTATGTACCTTGTCTGTCTTAGTTTAGTAATATATTCAGAGGCCGCTTATAAGGACCTCTTTTAGTATAGTCTGTCTGTTTTGTTTACTGTCCTGCAGCCTGCTCACTTCACGGATTGTCAAGTGTATCTTTGTGTTTCTCTGACTGCCCTGCAGCCTGCTCAATTCACGGATTGGCAGGCGTATCATTGTGTTTCTGAGTGTCCTAAGTTGTCTGTCGGTCTTGAAGCCTTCGGAGCTTAGTGGCAATTCTGTTCTGTTTTTTGGTGCTCCTTGGTTTTGGAGAAATCCGTCTGTCCTTGTGTCCAGTCAGTTAGTCACCTGCCTTAAGGGCTTCATCTCATGTTCCAAGCCACCACGATGGCCCAAGCAGGGGCTATCCGTTACATTACAAACAGTTCATTAATGCCTGCAGGTGAGCTTACTGTGTTAAATTCTGTGCTTCAGATGGTTTTTGATCTACTGACAGAGCTGAAGAGGTTAATGCTGTCTCACAGTGTGCTTAATTATGCGGTTCCTCCCAGCAGAGTCTCTGGGGAACCTCCCATGAGTGAAAGAGCGAGACGTAGAATTCTTAAACTCTGTTATTATTGCAGTTCACCCCAGCATAAAATCTTTTGCTGTCCATTAAAGCCCAAACCCAGAATGTCATTTTCTCAGGGTGAGACCCTGGTATCCACGTCATGTAGCCATAGCACTGACGCTACTGCTGGGACCTCTGTTTCTGTGCAATGCAGGGGTGTTGCAAATTCCATGTGTGGTAATAAAGCCAAAATTGTTCCACCTCAAGGCACACTACCTGCTTCCATGCTATGCAGTGGATCACTGTTTCTCAGTTCTTGTCATGGGTCTAGGGCCCAGGGTGGCGCTGTTGCCACAAGGGCCCAGGGTGGCGCTGTTGCCACAAGGGCCAGGGTGGCGCTGTTGCCACAAGGGCCCAGGGTGGCGCTGTTGCCACAAGGGCCCAGGGTGGCGCTGTTGCCACAAGGGCCCAGGGTGGCGCTGTTGCCACAAGGGTCCAGGGTGGCGCTGTTGCCACAAGGGTCCAGGGTGGCGCTGTTGCCACAAGGGTCCAGGTGGCGCTGTTGTTACAGGTACACAACATAAAGAAAAACCTGTCTGTTCTGCACATTGTATTGTGCCTATGTCCGTTCCTGGCGGGAGGCCAGTTTTGTTTCTGTCTGACAAGGTGTCAGCGGTGCCAGAACCTGGCACATTGCCAATAACACTCCAAGCTGTGTGTCAGCGGTAACACTCCCAAGCTGTGTGTCAGCGGTAACACTCCCAAGCTGTGTGTCAGCGGTAACACTCCCAAGCTGTGTGTCAGCGGTAACACTCCCAAGCTGTGTGTCAGCGGTAACACTCCCAAGCTGTGTGTCAGCGGTAACACTCCCAAGCTGTGTGTCAGCGGTAACACTCCCAAGCTGTGTGTCAGCGGTAACACTCCCAAGCTGTGTGTCAGCGGTAACACTCCCAAGCTGTGTGTCAGCGGTAACACTCTCAAGCTGTGTGTCAGCGGTAACACTCTCAAGCTGTGTGTCAGCGGTAACACTCTCAAGCTGTGTGTCAGCGGTAACACTCTCAAGCTGTGTGTCAGCGGTAACACTCTCAAGCTGTGTGTCAGCGGTAACACTCTCAAGCTGTGTGTCAGCGGTAACACTCTCAAGCTGTGTGTCAGCGGTAACACTCTCAAGCTGTGTGTCAGCGGTAACACTCTCAAGCTGTGTGTCAACGGTAACACTCTCAAGCTGTGTGTCAGCGGTAACACTCCCAAGCTGTGTGTCAGCTGTACCCCTCCCAAGCGGGCCCAGAGCCCTTCCTGCCTGCTGACGAGTCAGTTGTGCCGATGTTGAGCTACGAGGTAGCCGTGCCTATGCTTTGTTATGAGACCGAAGTGCCTGTATCTAAACATGAAACCTTCATGCCTGGTTCTACTAGCGAGCTGCTAGTCATGCCGATTCCGATCCACAAGACAGTTGTGCCAGTGTTGGGTGAGGCAGCCGTGCCCATGTTCTGCTGCCAGGCAGCTGTGCCCATGTTCTGCTGCCAGGCAGCTGTGCCCATGTTCTGCTGCCAGGCAGCCGTGCCCATGTTCTGCTGAGAGGCAGCCGTGCCCATGTCCTGCTGAGAGGCAGCCGTGCCCATGTCCTGCTGCGAGGCAGCCGTGCCCATGTCCTGCTGCGAGGCAGCCGTGCCCATGTCCTGCTGCGAGGCAGCCGTGCCCATGTCCTGCTGCGAGGCAGCCGTGCCCATGTCCTGCTGCGAGGCAGCCGTGCCCATGTCCTGCTGCGAGGCAGCCGTGCCCATGTCTTTCTGCGAGGCAGCCATGCCCATGTCTTTCTGCGAGGCAGCCATGCCCATGTCTTTCTGCGAGGCAGCCGTGCCCATGTCTTTCTGCGAGACAGCCGTGCCCATGTCTTTCTGCGAGACTGCTGAGGCCTCGTTAGGTCATGAGACCAATGTGCTCACATTAACACATGAGACCACTGTGCCCTTGTCCCACAGTGGGTCCAGTGTTGTTCCTACCGTTGTCTTGCCAAGTGTGGGTCCCAAGCCCTTCATGTGTAATTCGGGCAATGTGCCCCTAATGCCTGTTTCTGGCGATATGCCAATTTTGTCCCAGGTGGGCACTAAGTCCTTCATGTCTGGTTTGGACCAAGAGCCCCTCATATCAGCCCCTGATGGCACGCTGCCAGGTATGTCTGTTTCTGGTTATTTGCCAGTCCTGCCAGTTAATGGAGTGACATCCAAACTGACTAGTGCTACAAATTCTAGCCCTGTACCCGAGGGTTATATATGATCCCCATGCGGGATGTTGTTCTGTGAGGCACACTGGGCCATGATCAAGAAAGACCCTAATGCTCTCAGGTGTTTTGAGGAGGATTCCGATGACTCGGAGGGTCCACAGTGCACTCCTCCAGGTGAAATCTGGAACAATGGTGAGGTGCCAGCTTTATCATATCCTGGCAATGTCCTCTGTTCCAACGGTGTGCCAGTTAAAGGCGAGTTGTCAAGTCTGTCCAAGTCGAGCTGCAAGGGAGTCGTATCCAAGTCAAGTCACGTGACCACTGTGCCCATGTCTTGCAGTGGGCCCATTGCTGTCAAACCCACTTGTGGGGTAGAGAGGTTTCAATCGTGTGGTGTTAAACAGATAACCAAGTCTGCCCCTACTATTGCCGTGTCGTGTGGGGTGGTCACCAGTTCTAGATCTCGTTCAAGGAGAAGACGTAAAAAGGTGACTAACCCTAGTCCAACTGATTCTATGTCCAGTCTGACTGATGCCGAGATCCCCCAACCCCGTCATGTCCCTGAGGGCTATGTGCAGTCGCCCTTTGGACTGGTGTTCAGGAAGGACCACTGGGATGCCACTCAAAGGAACCCTCATAGACGGAGGCGCCTTGGGGAGGAGGATGACGACTCTGAGTGGGACCTCAATGGATTTTGGTGACTGGTGTTCGTGATCTGGTTTCCTGATTCTGTCTGCCATGTTTTTTGTTTTGGGTGCCCGGGAGGTCACCCGTAAGGGAGGGGGTTATGTCACGACTCGGCCTTGCCCCCTGGTGGTGAAGGGTCTTCAGGTTTGTTTTTCCCCCTATGGTGTGTCTGGCTGTGCTGTTTGGGGCTGATCTGGGGTTCTGTTGTGATCTCCTGGTCTGGGGTCACATGGCCCAATCACACAGACCCACTCCCTATATATTCCCAGCAGCACAGAGCCTCATTGACTGTTTGTGGAGTTTGATGGTGGTTCTGTCTGGTTCGTGTTTCCTGAGTTGCTGCAAAGCATTCCTGTTCAAGTGTTTTCTGGTTCTGACCTCGGCTTTATTTTTGACTATCCCTTCTACTCCCCCCTGGTACCGTATATTTCTGATCTGTTGCCAACCTCTGCCTGATTGACGATTCTTGTATGTTTCATGTTTTATGTACCTTGTCTGTCTTAGTTTAGTAATATATTCAGAGGCCGCTTATAAGGACCTCTTTTAGTATAGTCTGTCTGTTTTGTTTACTGTCCTGCAGCCTGCTCACTTCACGGATTGTCAAGTGTATCTTTGTGTTTCTCTGACTGCCCTGCAGCCTGCTCAATTCACGGATTGGCAGGCGTATCATTGTGTTTCTGAGTGTCCTAAGTTGTCTGTCGGTCTTGAAGCCTTCGGAGCTTAGTGGCAATTCTGTTCTGTTTTTGGTGCTCCTTGGTTTTGGAGAAATCCGTCTGTCCTTGTGTCCAGTCAGTTACTCACCTGCCTTAAGGGCTTCATCTCATGTTCCAAGCCACCACGATGGCCCAAGCAGGGATTAACCGTTACAATACCACATCGTTGTACACAGCCAACGACCAGCTTCTCCTCACTGATCCACTGGGTTCCCTGGTTGCGTCCACGAAGAGCCGCGCATGCGCGGACAAGACAGGCGCCTCTGGCTTGCGTTCCAGGGAATGGCGCCGCACACCAATGATGCAGACCCGGAAGTAAGAACGGATTATGGTGGAAGACGCCGGCACCTGCCTCCAATCAACTTCCCATAAAAGAAGTCAGCGGATGGTGAGTAATCGCTCGTTTAATGTTCCCAGAACGCTTAGAGCTACCTTACCTACTGACCTCCTGTTGCTGAAACCTTGCTGAATATATGACGATCCCTGAACGCCGCCTGCCTCTTTGACCCTTCGCTTGTATCTGACGATCCTTGAAACGCCGCCTGCCTCTTTGACCCTTTGCCTGCCTCTGACGATCCCTGAACGCCGCCTGCCTCCTTGAACCTCCGCTTACGTCTGACGATCCCTGTATACCCACCTTATCGTCCTCACGAACCTCTCAAGGGCTGAAGCAACCACTCTCCTTATCTTCAAAGGATCCTGTTATCGAGCCTGTGGACTTTTCATCAAAGTAAGAGATTAACCTTATATCACGTATCCTCCTTATATACTTTTATACTGTTGCTGGAAGATATCTGGAATAGAAGATCCCCTCAACCCTGACACCACCTCTACTGTTTATAAGTTGCTGTGTCGGTATATCTCCCCTCTTATCACAGGAGTTGTCTTGAACAGGACTACTAATCTCCAAGGTCGGTTCAACGTCCTGTCTTTGCAATACGTATTTGAGAGGAGAGATACTCACCTCTCTCTACAGGGTCTCGCGGCTCGTGTGATAAAATGTGATAAAAAACACTTTGCACGCTGTAGATGATTAAAAATTCAAATTCTATTGCATTTTTTATTATTATAATATACAGGCATAGCATGACGTATAGATATAATAATGATTAGGGGTAGACCGATTATCAGTACCACCAATAATCGGGGCCGATATTCAGAATTTTTCTTGTTATCGGTATCGGGCTGTTTCATTGCCGATGTACTAAGCTGAGATCCCTTCTGAGCATGCGTCAGATCCCGGGACTGATAAAGCGTCTCCTTATGGGAGCGACTCTGGCCGGCAGTGATGAGGTCACTCCGAGGTCTCCCCCTCCCATCTGCTTGTCACAGTAAGAAATGGAGGGGGAGGAAGCTCATTTAATTATAAGCCATCTTGTTTGTTGTTTTTTTTTACGAGGGTCCGTTCCATTGTGCTCCTTCCTCACTCTCGCTGTCTGCTCTTCCTTCGTGTTACACAGCCAGTCTGTAAAACTCTCCTTCCTTCTTCAGAGTTCAGACTGGCAGCATAGGAGCATAAATCTTGCTAATTTCTACTGTCCAGACCCCCCCCCCATAAAATAAATAAATAGTTCATAGCACTCTTTATGTGCCTGCAAACTGCAATGTAAAACTTTCCATGTTCCATGCATTTGGCACTGCAGGTTACTTTGTAATATCAAAAAAAGAGAAAATAAAGTTAAAGATTGTGAAAGAAAAATGGGGTGGTTGCAATTCCTTAATCCATCACACTTTTTTCAAACACTTTATTTTCCTCAGTTGTGTTTACAATTTTTACACTCGTTAACTACCTAGCGTGTCACCCCTCTCCTCTTAGGCTAGGGTCAGATGAGCACATTTGTACGGACTGTGCGTCCGTGTGTTACGGACGCACTTCTGCTGGAAGCAGTGGCGTAGCGTGGGTTGTCAGTGCCCGGGGCCAGCCAAGAATTGTGCGCCCCCCCAACCTGTGGACACGTTATCGATCTTGCCCCAGCTCACACATGGATCTTGCCCCAGCTCACACATGGATATTGCCCCAGCTCATGGGATTTGCCCCAGGTCTCACATGGATATTGCCCCAGCTCTCACATGGATATTGCCCCAGCTCTCACATGGATATTGCCCCAGCTCACACATGGATATTGCCCCAGCTCACACATGGATATTGCCCCAGCTCATGGGATTTGCCCCAGCTCATGGGATTCGCCCCAGCTCACACATGGATATGCCCCAGCTCATGGATTTGCCCCCAGCTCATGGATTTGCCCCCAGCTCACACATGGATTTGCCCCCAGCTCACACATAGATTTGCCCCAGCTCACACATGGATTTGCCCCAGCTCATGGATATTGCCCCAGCTCTCACATGGATTTGCCCCAGCTTACACATGGATTTGCCCCAGCTCATGGATTTGCCCTAGCTCATGGATTTGCCCCAGCTCATGGATTTGCCCCAGCTCATGGATTTGCCCCAGCTCATGGATTTGCCCCCATTTTACACATGGATTTGCCCCAGCTTACACATGGATTTGCCCCAGCTTACACATGGATTTGCCCCAGCTTACACATGGATTTGCCCCAGTTTACACATGGATTTGCCCCAGCTCATGGATTTGCCCCCAGTTTACACATGGATTTTCCCCAGCTTACACATGAATTTGCCCCATTTTACACATGGATTTGACCCAGCTCACACAAGGATTTTCCCCAGCTCTCACATGGATTTTCCCCAGCTCACACATGGATTTGCCCCAGCTCACACATGGATTTGCCCCAGCTCATGGATTTGCCCCAGCTCATGGATTTGCCCCAGCTCATGGATTTGCCCCCAGCTCATGCATTTCCCCCAGCTCTCACATGGATTTCCCCCAGCTCTCACATGGATTTCCCCCAGCTCTCACATGGATTTCCCCCAGCTCTCACATGGATTTCCCCCAGCTTACACATGGATTTGCCCCAGCTCATGGATTTGCCCCAGCTCATGGATTTGCCCTAGCTTACACATGGATTTGCCCCCAGCTCTTGGATTTGCCACCAGCTCTTGGATTTGCCCCCAGCTCTTGGATTTGCCCCAGCTCTTGGATTTGCCCCAGCTTACACATGGATTTGCCCCAGATCTCACATGGATTTTCCCCAGATCTCACATGGATTTTCCCCAGATCTCACATGGATTTTCCCCAGCTCACACATGGATTTTCCCCAGCTCACACATGGATTTTCCCCAGCTCACACATGGATTTGCCCCAGCTCATGGATTTGCCCCAGCTCATGGATTTGCCCCAGCTCATGGATTTGCCCCAGCTCACACATGGATTTGCCCAGGCTTACACATGGATTTGCCCCCAGCTCATGGATTTGCCCCCAGCTCTGGATTTGCCCCCAGCTCTTGGATTTGCCCCCAGCTCATGGATTTGCCCCCAGCTCATGGATTTGCCCCCAGCTCATGGATTTGCCCCCAGCTTACACATGGATTTGCCCCAGCTCATGGATTTGCCCCCAGCTCAAACATGGATTTGCCCCAGCTCATGGATTTGCCCCCAGCTTACACATGGATTTGCCCCCAGTTTACACATGGATTTGCCCCCAGCTCTCACCTGGATATTGCCCCAGCGGCAGCCAGCTCTCAGTCACATGGATACTTGCCCCAGCTCCGGCAGGGGTTGAGGGGGCCAGATGCCGGGCAGCGGGAGTGCCTGCCCGGTCCTGAACAGTCCATCCTGTTGAAGGGGATGCGGCTGCGTGCGTGTGCAGGTCACGCGGTCCGGCCAGTCAGGTGGTACAGAGACTCAGTACCACCTGATTAGCCGGACTACGTGACCGGCTGCGCCTGCACGCAGCCGCATCCCCTTCAACACGGATGGACTGTTCAGGACCGGGCAGGCACTCCCGCTGCCCGGCATCTGGGTCCCCTCAACCCCCGGGACAGTTTTAGGGGCGCAAATTTATTTCGAAATTATGCGCCCCTAACAAAACTGCGCCCGGGGCCACGGCCCCCCAGCCCCCCCCCCACGCTACGCCACTGGCTGGAAGAACACACAGTAGTGGCACACGGTCAGTTTTTGTGAGTGACGTTATTTTTGACCTATGTAGATGGGAAATGAAAAAACATTTTGTCCATCAAAAATGCTGAACGCATAAATGCAGTCCGTCTGACTACATTCCATCACTCACACACAAAGCTATGCGGACGTTGCGCACTCCGCATGTCTGTTCTAGCGGTTTAACGTTCTTGCTTACTTGCGTCCGTTTGCCGCTGCCGCACTTTTGTGCGGACGTACTTCGAGTGTGGGGCATCATTGGTCATGATTCTATGCTACGACGGATGTACTAATGTGCGGCAACACGGACGTGATTACTGCGGTCGGCTGACCCCAGCCTTAGATTGTAAGCTCTCAAGCAGGGTCCTCTCTACTGTTTTGTAGTTGTAATGTGTATGTATATTTGTTATTCTGTGTCTCCCTTTTGTACAGCCCTATGGAACTTGTTGGCGCTCTATAAATGCTTGTAAAAAAAAAAAACCTTTTCACCCTCCAAAAATTTCAATGTACAGAATATCGGCACCTGATATCGGTTATCGGCCTGAAAGACTGCCGATAATCAGTATCTGCGCCTAAAAAGTAATATCGGTCTATCCCTAAAAATGATATATTATGAGTCTGCCGGAAAGAACGATATATAATATGTCTGGGTCATATAATAAAACGTGGCTTCAAATCGCGTTTAAACATGATGAGCAAAAGAGGTAAAAATGAGCTCAGCACACAGCGGTAAAATGGCTCAGCAGTGAAGGGGTTAAATTTGTTTGAGGATCTGAAACACTAAAGTGTGACAAACGTGCAAAATTTTTAAAAAAACAGGGGCCAACAATTTTTCACACAGCTGTATATTTACATCACTCACTAGCAGCTCACACATATTCATTTCACTTGCAGACGGCTCAAACACATTCCTATGTCACATAGATAATTCTGTCTCACACACTGCCACTGTAAAATGGAAGAATTAGCAAATGTCTTGGATGCAGCAAAGTTTGGCTTAGCAGGCACTGATGGCATTCTGGAAACTGCATTGTTCACATGTTTATCCACCCTGATATTTAGCCATAACAGGGAATCCATGTTATGGGGTGCCATTGTTGTCTGCCAAACTGTAAGACCGTTTTGAAAGCTATGAGCAGGGAGCATTAAAACATTTTTTGAGTGAATCTCTGCTCTGATTCTATTATTATAATAAACTGTATGACTACTGTGAAACACAAAAGATGAGCAAGAACCATAAATAAATCTATATGTATCCCAGTTATGTATCTTCCTTACCTTGAATCATTAACAACCTGCCAGCTGTTACCAAGATCTGCAGAGTTTGCCTCTAGTTCTTTAGTTGGATTCAAGAAGTCATCTGCTGCATCTCCATTAAAATTGCCACATATTCCACATAACTTATCTGCATATTGAACTGGGACTGTTACTTCCACTCTATGGTTTCCATCAAACTTCACAGTCAAACCAAAATCTGTTGTTACCACGACATTACTTCCACTGAGGAAGACGTTAATACCAGGTGTAAGAGTAACTGGTAACACCACAAAAATTTCGTCCACCTGAAAATACAAAAATACAATTTTAAAATGGTTCTAAGGTAACATGTCTTGATAGTTATGATGGCATTACAGAATACAGGGTTTGCTATAATTTTAGCTTGGAAACGACAGATTGTCCACCAGGCAAAGCAATGTAATGCCCTTTGGGCTGTGGTGATATGGGACTAAATCTTGAAATGACTCATGTAGGATGTACTCTGCTGTCCTATGAGCTGTTGGAAAATTCAAGAGTCTTCCTGACTTGTCCTATGCCACGGTTTTTATCCCTTGATGGCGTCAGTGATGGAAGGTGTGCCGTCTGGTCATAATTTGCATTTTGTCTCTGCATTTGCTATGCCCAGGCACAACCTTTTCTCTCTCTGGCTCCCCAATGTCTCTTATGTGGACAATCTGGGAATATCCATTCCTTTTCTAAAATTCTATTAAATAAATCTGATATACAGTTTTCTTACCTTAATCCTTTTATCTTTCTCCATAATGATTCTGTGTCCATGTACAACCACTCTCACAAACTTGACATATGATACTTTAGTGTTGCCTCCCCTATGCTCATTTGCGGCTTCCACGTTGAATTGAGGCTGTGCTCCATTTTCACAGACTTTAGATAAAGTGTATGTGCAGGTTCCCATGAAATGATGGACTTGTTTATCAAAAGTGTAGTAGTGAGGATCTCCATATACCACACAGGAGCCTACAGGGAAGAGAGAATGGAGGCATTTAAAAAAAAAAAAAAATTAATTCAGTAACTGTACATAAGTTAGCCAAGTCTTAAACAGCATGCCAGCACAGCATGCACGCTGATTAGGCTGGCCAGAGGAGGGGTCGCAGCAGCTGTTGTTCAAGTACACCCAGAATTTATACCTACCTGCCGTGCACAACCTTTCCGGTGGTAAGGGGTTATTAGATGCAGTGACGAGAGTCACTTTGAACTTGGGATGCAATTGGGAGGTGCAGGCCCGATGTGTTATATTGTTTTCCAGCCCCTTCCTATGTTGAAGTCACCCTGTACCTACAATTCTAGGTGCAGGGTATTTGTGTTTTCTGTTCTCTATTCCCTGATGTCTGCGTTGTATTATTATTACCTTATGTATTTATTGCAGAGTGTCATGTTATATACACTGTGTTGTTTCCCATATGTGTATCTGTAAGTAATTGATTTATTTCCCCATGATTCTATCAAACCCACCAGGATCTGGCTTAAACCAGATAGTTTTTTTTCCCCTTCCTCAGCCTTTGTTTCATTAGGGCGTGTATGGGAGGGGGAGTCTATTGGGAGGCTCTCCAATATGGAAATGCTGGGTCGTATTTTCCATTGTTTTCTGTGCATTCTGTTCTGTTTGCTTTTACAACTCTAAACCCTGAATAAAATTCATTCCCAGTTTTGTTTTCACCTGCAAGGAGCTTCGGCTATTGACTGGGTGGGCTCGGGCCAGAATTAGTACTTCTTCCGAATACGGATGGCAGAGGAGCATTCTGCATGTGGATATGGGATCCCATGTTACAGATGCCATTTCTGTAGCCCTCACCGTCCCTGAACTAGTGATCCTAATAACCAGTAAAACTCTTGTCTTCCTCCACACCAATCCCTCTAGATCAGTGTTTCTCAACTCCGGTCCTTAGGACCCACTAACAGGCCATGTTTGTAAGACATCTGAAGCACAGCACAGGTGATATGATTTGCTGCTCAGTGGTTGCAGGATTCAGTCTGCATTTCCCGAAGGTAATCCTTAAAATCTGGCCTGTTAGTGGGTCCTGAGGACCGGAGTTGAGAAACTCTGCTGATTGTAAACTCCTATGAGCAGGGCCCTCTACACCACTTATCTCCCTTCCTATGTTTATTTGTGTCTTGTTCCCTTTGGTTATTGTAAAGGGCTGCAGAAACTGTTGGCGCTATAAAAATAATAATAATAGCTGTACACACACAAACACACAGATGCCAATCAAGGTGGGTTGCACACCAAATGAGGGCTTTGGTTTTTTTTGCTTCCCCCCCGTAATCACCAGCAAGCCATACCCAAAGCAACCTCTCCCTCTGCAAGAAAGTCAGAAAGGTGAATATCAATCAACACAGTTTTTGCCATTTTCTTACTGCTGCTAGTATATATATATTTTTCTTCCCTCTTTTTTTGATAGTTTAATTCCGTGCTGAGTCTCAGTCTGCTCTGCTCCTCCTTGTTGTAAATACTCTGCATGACCAAACAGTTACTCCCTCTAAACTCTGTATTTGTTTCATCCAGTCACTCTTCAACACCATTTTTCCCTCTGCTGCCCCATCTACCCTCCCACCAAGCCCCTATCTTAATTATATAGCCTCCTTTTCTAAACTGCTTCAATCCTCATTCGGTTTAACCTCATCATGCCCGAGTTCTTGGTCTATCATAATGCAGTGTCTGCTATATTCTCACTGGTAATTATCTCCACACTCCCTCTGCTTCCTTTTGTTTCACTTGCCTTAGTCCCTTATATTGCAAGCTCACGGGATGTCTGGCTGAGCACTTGTATAAAAAGCTGCATTTGCAGGACAATTATCCTACGGGCAGAGCCGTGTGTTCGTCATGTATTTATTATGTCACCTGTCTGTGCTTCCCCATTATAAAGCGCTACGGAATCTGTTGGTGCTGTATATGTATAATACAACAGCAGAAAGGTTGCACTCAACCTAAACTAGCAAGTTGCAACAACTGCGGGTGCATCTAACACATTTAATACAAAATACCAGGAAAGAGCACTCCATATCAATGACCACATTCTTCCATTTTATTCTGTAGCAAAAACCACAGTTTTGATTATATATATATATATATATATATACATATACACGTCAAGGGGTTCCTAAGGTTGGACCTCAATATGCAGGGTGGTAATCGGTGCACGGTAACAGGTAGATTGTAAGGCAGTCTCGCAGTCATTATGCAGGCCAAGGGTCGGTGCAGGTGGCAAATGTTCATTGACGATAAACGGGAAAGGAGGGTCAAACCAGGATAGCAAGCAACAATGCTTGGTAGATTCCCCAGAGCGAGCGACAGGGGAGATGAGACCTGACAATATATATATGCCCACGCAAACACAAATACATATAATATCAGACTTTTTTTAATAATTCAGGTTGACAAATGAATATACCATGGGTGGAAACAAGAACTAGTTTACCTGTAGGAAGTGGAGTAGTAGTTCCTGTAGTTAATATGGTCATTGCGGTAGTGGTTGAAGAGGTAAGTTCTGCAGGGAAACATGTAACAAATTAATGAATTGCGGAATTTATTGTACCTACACATTAATGTAAAGTGGAATAATGTTCATAAAGATATCCATTGGCTTTAATCCCTCTAGATTTACAAATCTTTTAGCAAACCATTCAATAAAAAAATTAACCAATTGTCAAAATTTGTTTCATTAGTTTGAAAACAATGAGCCGTGTTATGCAGGTTACAAATACTGTACTATTAATTGTTAGACAGTATATATTCGGTTTTCAGAAAGAAAATCGAGGATAAATCTGTTGATCAGCTTTTGATCTTTGGAACAAGGAAATTGACACAGTATCAATCAGTCATCAACTGTTACACATACTCAGTTTACCATGTAACAATTATAGGGCAAGCGCTATCTCTGCACCCACCTCAGAATGCAGCGCTAACCGCAGTGATACTTGCGGCAGTGCTTCCGCTACACCATGAGCATCACCTCTGGGATTCCATAGCACTCCATGGACGGTTGTGCTTCCAGGCTGTGAACCCTGGTCAACCGCACTCTCACGAGATTGCACAGCACCACAGAGTGATACCGGAGGGAGACTGGGAACTATCCTAAGGTTCTTATGATCAGTGATTATCAACAAAGGGTCAAGAGTACCTTCCAACAAATGTCTCGACTCTGATAGGGCAGACACAATAGCAAGCAATTCTCTGTTACCGATATCATAATTGCGTTATGCTGGTGATAATTTTCTTGAAAAGAACCCACAAGGATGTAGAGGCTTCCCTGGAGACTCTTTTGAGATAGGACAGCCCCAATGCCTATTGCCTATTGCCTCGGAAGCATCAACCTCAAGAACAAATGGAATTCTGGGATCAGGATGCCGTAACACGGGAGCGGAAGTGAAAGGTTGTTTGAGAGCTTTGAATGCCTGTTTGGATTGTGAAGACCAGACCTGGTTCTTCAGACCTTTACATGTCATATTAATGATAGGAGAAGCTATAGCAGAATAATTCTTGATAAATCTCCTATAATAGTTGGAAAACCCAGAAACCTCTGTATGGCTTTGAGGCCTTGAGAGAGAGGCCATTCTGAAATATGTGTTGTTTTATTTGTCAAAATGAATCTAAATACCGATTTTCACGTCTGTTCCATCTTCTGTTTTTAAGATATAGATATCCTGTTTAAAATATTTTAAATATTCAACCTCCTTTTTTTGCCCCCCCGGTGAATTTTTGAAAAACTGTAAAATAAGTGTTTTATTTTTTTAGAACAATCTAAATACCGATTTTCACATCTGTAACATCTTCTGTTTTTGAGCTATAGGTATCGTGTTTAAAATATTCAACCCCCTTTTTCACCCCCTTAGGGGTGGAGTTTCCAAAAATCCTTCCTTAGTGGGTGCCCACATGATAAAAACAGTGCACCTTCAAAATTTCACGTTCCTAGGTTAAACGGTTTCAGCTGGGTATTGACGAGTCAGTCAGTCAGGACTTTCGCGTTTATATATATATATAGATGGGGAGCGCAAAGTGTTAATCAGCGTTAGGATTACAAAGAGAACAACAAACAAAACAAAAAAAGTTTGAGGCCAATAGGTACTGTGTTAAGGATTAAACCTTTTGACTAATATACACTGAAGAAGATACTGAACAGAGTGTTCAGAAAAAGTACCATTAATAAACCATATAAGGCTCAGGAAAACCTTTCCAAAGAACTCTAAATTTTATTAAACACAAAAAAGAGAGCGACCATACATTTAAAAACAGAAACAATGTGAATGTTAGGCGATATTGTTGCAATCTTACTTGATTAGGATATCCCTACGAAAAATGGTGTAATGACAATCGAACCTGCATCCTCTCTATTAGGCTGAAAAGGATGATTTCTAGGGATGTGCGTCTCGGGTTTCGGAATTTGGGAAATTTCACGAAATTTCCCGATTCGGGTCTTCGGATGCGGCCGAAATTCCGAAATTTTTTAGATCTGAAAAAGTCGAATCCGAAATGTTTTCCAAGCCGAATTGAAAAATTTTCGGAATTTTCGAATGGACTTGAAATGTGTCAAATCGAAATTTATGTTCCCTCTATTCATGATTTCGGTTCCATTTGGGATTTCGGTTCCATTTTGGTAATTCTAGACATACTATTATCGGTTATATCGCTGATTCTGTAAATTTTGTATTTGTAAATGCGTATTAATTTTTTTTTTCGTTTCCAATGATCCGATAAGAATTTTCATAATTGGGTCGGATCCGATTCGTCCGCGGGTCGCGCATGCGCGCGCGGATGTCGTAACTTTATTGAGCCGTTTTTTGACAACTTTTTTTTGGACAAAATATTGTTATTATTATTCACCATGGCTGCAAGAGACGACGAGTGCCATTCTGACACCTCCGCATCGTCTCTCCATGAACCACCACCACCCAGAAAGAAGCGGGCCAGCAATATGGCGTTTGTGGAGATGCTCGAGCTGGTCCGGATCTTTGATAGACGAGATTACGATTGCTGTAAGGGACCTTACGGCAGGAAGAAGAAGGCTATAAAAGATCATATCCTTGACAAGCTACGCACCACCATTTTGGAGTTGTTCGGGAAGGACAGGACGAAGGACCAGCTCCGGAAACGCTGGTCTGATCTGAAAGTACGCGAGCAGGAGCAGCTGAGACACATCCGTCGCGTCATAGCGAAACGTAAGTGTCATGTTATATTGTAAAGCGCTGCACAAACTGTTGGTGCTATATAAATCCTGTATAATAATAATAATGTGCTTGCATGTGCTAATGTGCACAGAAATACGCTGATTTATCTAGTCCTTTTTTCATGCAATGTGATTGTGTATAGCTTTGCGTTTTCACAATTCGTCATACATGCATTTTTGCCATAGGTCTTCCTTTTTGTGATTTTACGTATTCATGAAAATTGTGACATTTGATGTATGTAGATGAAGTTACAATGCTGGATTTCTTTTGGCACTGTGTGTATAGTCTGTAGTGTGCTGGGGGGGGAGGTTGTTGTGATTGAGTGATGCATACGAGATGACCCGCAGCTTGCCCAATATTGGCTCCCACCTGCGCATCAATAAAAATCTCTGCGTCTTTGCTAAAGTGGTAGGATGGGACATGTAGTTCTTCTGTAAGTGCATCCAAACAGAGCCGCGTTCAATACATCCTCAGCAGCTGCTGAATTGTTGCAGCGCAGAGATTCAGTTTGCTGCAGCAGTGTCATTGAACGCTTTAGATGCAAATTTCAAAACAAAATGGTGGATTTCTGTTGTTGTTTCTGCAATATCCAGTTTTATTATTAGCAGAAACTGAAAGTGAAACTGAGGCTGAGGCCTTCTATAAAATAACTAAAAGCAGTCACACAATGCGCTTTGCACGCACACAACACAAATAATAGTTTTTATTGAATAAACGTAATGTTTACTTCTGAAAAAAATATATAATTGAACGGTAATATATGTGTATGTGCAGAGGAAATAAATAAATATTTTGTGACTTTAGAACTATGAGATGGGAGTAGTGGTGTGTCAAGCTGGTAGTGGGTAGTGCAGGGGTGTCGCAATACTTTCGGCAATATAGTGTATAGATATACAATTTTTTCCAGTCTGCATTATTTACGTGTTATTTTTTGGATTTGGCAGAAGACAGGAAGAAGAAGGCAGCAGCATCTGCCCCGGCGGGCACCAGTGCCCCAGTGGAGGAGGAGCCACGGGCGTCCACCAGCGCTGGTATATACTGTTTTATTTTGCAACGACTTTTGGTCAAAAACAGAAACATTTTTTGTTTACTGTATTTTAATTTCATTTTTTTATGTATAGCACAAGAGGAGCAGGAGGAGGAAGGAGGAAGAGAGGAGGACCAGGAGGAGGGCGAAGTTGGAGAGAGGGAGCCGGAGCAGCAGGAGGCCGCCAGTCCAGGTTTTTTTTTTTTACTGTCGTATTTTGCATCGACTTTTGTTCAAAAATAAATCAGTTTTGTTGTTTACCTTAATTTTTATTTCTTTAATTTCTTAGATATAGCACTGGATATGCAGACGGTGGTGGTGGGGGAGGAGTCGGAGGAGGAGTCGGAGGAGGAGTCGGAGGAGTCGGCGCCTCAGGAGGCCGCCAGCACTGGTATATACTACTGTTATATTTTTTCAAGACTTTCAGTCAAAAATAGAAACCTGCTTTACTTACTGTATTTTCCTTTTTTCATTTATTGGATATATAGAAGGAGAAGCCAGACAGGAGGCGATCGGTGAGCTTCGCCTGGCAGTTACCTCCATCGACGCCATACAGGAACTGCTCCAGGAACTGCGGG
This sequence comes from Leptobrachium leishanense, assembly GCA_009667805.1. NCBI lineage: Eukaryota > Metazoa > Chordata > Amphibia > Anura > Megophryidae > Leptobrachium > Leptobrachium leishanense. Next base: position 1,569 of record RXON01004300.1, on the reverse strand, counting down.
AGCACATAAACAATGCCGCGCAGACTTCCTGGAGCAGCAGTGAGACCAGTGGCAGCCTCCTCCCGAATGTCACCAGAATGTGCCTCAGCTGCTCCTGCTCGCGTGCCTTGAGGTCGACCCAGCATTTTCGGAGATGGTTCTTCGTCCGGTCCTTCCCGAACAGCTCCAGGATGGTGGTGCGTAGCTTTTCAAGGATACGATCCTTGCGGGTGTTATTCTTCCTGCCGTAAGGGCCCTTACAGCAATCATAATCTTTGTAATCCAAGATGCGGACCAGCTTCAACATCTCCTCAAATGCCAGTAACTGTTGGGCAGTTTGCCATCCTTGGCATGTTCCCTTCACTATGTTCATATGTTGTAAATGAATTTTCTATTTCTTCACTATTTTCCTGTTTGTGTGCGTTGCTTTTCCTTACTTAATAAGTTAATATGTATTGCTTGGTTTCCACACTGTTAAAATTATATGTACATAAATGTATTGACATTTCTATGGACCCTTTGTCATAAATTTGTCAACATATTTGTGGCCATGAATGTGCCTGCACATTCTACACTTCCTGCCTTGCCAAAAAATGTCACACACTAACACAACCTTGTTGTACTGCCTTGAGATTTGATTACCGATAAGTTTAGGCGATGTCACAACAACACGGATTTTTGTCCACAGTCACATTCATTGTATAACCAAGAATTTATCAAAAAATATTGATGGCAGCACTGCGTGAAGTCTTCTCCGACACAACTAGGGATGCACCGATACCACTTTTTTAAGACCGAGTACGAGTACTGATCCTTTTTTTTTTTTTTTTTTTGTACTCACCGATACCGATTACCGATACTTTTCTTTAATGTCATGTGACGCTTTCCAATAAGAACAGACCATATAAAAAATGCCCCCAGCTCACATGTATATCCCCCCCGAATATATATATATATATATATATATTATATATGGATATGCCCCAGCTCACACATGGATTTGCCCCAGCTCACACATGGATATACCCCAGCTCACACATGAATATGCCCCAGCTCACACATGGATTTGCCCCAGCTCATGGATTTGCCCAGCTTATGGATTTGCCCCCCCAGCTCACACATGGGTATGCCCCCCAGCTCACACATGGTTATGCCCCCCCAGCTCACACATGGTTATGCCCCCCCAGCTCATGGGTATGCCCCCCAGCTCATGGGTATGCCCCCAGCTCACACATGGTTATGCCCCCCCAGCTCATGGGTATGCCCCCCAGCTCATGGGTATGCCCCCCAGCTCATGGGTATGCCCCCCAGCTCATGGGTATGCCCCCACAGCTGAGACATGGGTATGCCCCCAGCTCGTGGACCGGATCTCCCCCCCGGACAATACTTACCTTCCTGGGCACCGTCGGGAATATCTCCGCGCGTGCGCTCGTTGGAAGGACCCCCAGCCGCGACCACGTGGGACCATGTGATCACGGCTGGGGTCCTTCCAACGAGCGCACGCGGGGAAACTTTCCCGGCTTCGCCCAGGAAGGTAAGTATCATCACGGAGAGCAGCTGCAGGGCCTGTCCGAATGCTCTATCTGCATT
>RXON01004297.1:0-31550 GCA_009667805.1 Leptobrachium leishanense | reverse complement strand
TAGCCGGACATAGACACACAGACAGACATAGAGGGTTATCCAAAGAGATTCGAATTGCTTGAGAAAGGTAACCGAACGCTGAAAATCAGGGTTCGGTTACCTTTCCTGGCCATTCGGCTATCCAGAGAGCAGGCAATTCGCCAAATCCTGTCGAATTGCCTGCACATACGGTGCCTGTTCGGTGCCTGTTCGAGGGCAGTGAAATCCCCATCAAAAAGCACTGCTTCGGCTATTCAGAGAACACAAACCAGCAGTGAAGGTTCCCCTAATGCCCTGCCATTCGGTGGTTTAATTCGGCAAATTTATTCAGGAGAATCCCATAGGTTTCAATGTTAAAAATATTCCCGTTTTAATTCAATATCTAATAAACCGTTCATTATAAAATTCTGCAGCAAAGAGTCTCTTTATTTATAGATTTTTTAGGATACTTTAAGCATTTTTCTGAATTTTTTAAAAAAAATTAAAAGTCCGATTTTTTTTTTTTTTTTTTTCAGTTTGCTTATTTTTTTTGTAACAGCCCTCTTTATTATCATTCCTGGATCTCCTGTGAAAATTTCAGACATTTTCGCTCAGTAGTTCTTTGCAAACAGCGTTTCTTTTTCCCAGATTCATACAAATGGTTTTTCTAATTTATTCACTGCCTCCTCTACGTCACAGCTGCTTCGGCTCTGTGTGATAAGGCTCCTTTTCGGCTCCTCGAAGGTTAATCCAGATGTTTTTGCTTGTTTTCAGCATGCATTCGGTTAGTTTTCGTCAGGTTTTCGGCAGCTTTTCCCTGCAATTCGGGGACCCTGTGGTGCTTGCTGAATACACCGCAGGGTCACCGAAATGCAATCGGCAAAAGGAACCGAATTGAAGAGAACGAAAAGTCACCGAACGTGCGGTGACTTTTCGAATCTCTTTGGATAACCCTGATAGCCGGACATAGACACACAGACAGACATAGAGGGTTATCCAAAGAGATTCGAATTGCTTGAGAAAGGTAACCGAACGCTGAAAATCAGGGTTCGGTTACCTTTCCTGGCCATTCGGCTATCCAGAGAGCAGGCAATTCGCCAAATCCTGTCGAATTGCCTGCACATACGGTGCCTGTTCGGTGCCTGTTCGAGGGCAGTGAAATCCCCATCAAAAAGCACTGCTTCGGCTATTCAGAGAACACAAACCAGCAGTGAAAGGTTCCCCTAATGCCCTGCCATTCGGTGGTTTAATTCGGCAAATTTATTCAGGAGAATCCCATAGACTTCAATGTTAAAAATATTCCCGTTTTAATTCAATATCTAATAAACCGTTCATTATAAAATTCTGCAGCAAAAAGTCTCTTTATTTATAGATTTTTTAGGATACTTTAAGCATTTTTCTGAATTTTTTAAAAAAAAATTAAAAGTCCGATTTTTTTTTTTTTTTTTTTCAGTTTGCTTATTTTTTTTGTAACAGCCCTCTTTATTATCATTCCCTGGACCTCCTGTGAAAATTTCAGACATTTTCGCTCAGTAGTTTCTTTGCAAACAGCGTTTCTTTTTCCCAGATTCATACAAACGGTTTTTCTAATTTATTCACTGCCTCCTCTACGTCACAGCTGCTTCGGCTCTGTGTGATTCGGCTCCTTTTCGGCTCCTGTTCGGCTCCTGTTCGGCTCCTGTTCGTCTTTTTCAAAGGTTAATCCAGATGTTTTTGCTTGTTTTCATAGTGCATTGGTTAGTTTTCGTCAGGTTGTCGGCAGCTTTTCCCTGCAATTCGGGGACCCTGTGCTCTTTGCTGAATACACCGCAGGGTCACCGAAATGCAATCGGCAAAAGGAACCGAATTGAAGAGAACAAAAAGTCACCGAACATGCGGTGACTTTTCGAATCTCTTTGGATAACCCTGATAGACACACAGACATAGCCGGACATAGACACACAGACAGACATAGACACACAGACTGACATAGACACACAGACAGACATAGCCGGACATAGACACACAGACAGACATAGCCGGACATAGACACACAGACAGAGATAGACACACAGACAGACATAGACACACAGACAGAGATAGCAGAGACCGAGATAACATGACAGGATCTTTTCATTATAGATGCTGGTCTTGTGGGTAAGAGGTGCAGCTGCTGACATTAATAAGTGAGAGCTCAGAGCAGCTTCCCTCCATGTCTGCAGATCCTCAATGTGGAGCTGAGGCAGAGAAAGGCCTCCTGCTCTCACCGAAACGACTACTTCTCATCCAGCTGATGGAGATTTCTCCTGCTCGGTGCTGTGGAACTGCTCACAATATTTCTGAAACTAGTTCCACAGCCCTTAGAAAGTAAACATCCCTTACCTGCTGGAGGGGAACTAGCCACGCCCACTGCGCGCCCTCCTGCTGCTGACAGGACCTGTAATGGCCACTCCCTCTGTGTGAGGAAAAAGAGCGGGAACTCAATGTGCAAAGTAACGCAAACACAACAGGAGATCCTCCTGGTGAAAAAGTGGATTCAGCCCCTGGAGGATCCCTAAAAATATACTCATACACCCTGAATATATAGAGGAGCCCCTAAAAATATACTCATACACCCTGAATATATAGAGGAGCCCCTAAAAATATACTCATACACCCTGAATATATAGAGGAGCCCCTAAAAATATACTCACACACCCTGAATATATAGAGGAGCCCCTAAAAATATACTCATACACCCTGAATATATAGAGGAGCCCCTAAAAATATACTCATACACCCTGAATATATGGAGGATCCCTAAAAATATACTCACACACCCTGAATATATGGAGGATCCCTAAAAATATACTCATACACCCTGAATATATAGAGGAGCCCCTAAAAATATACTCATACACCCTGAATATATAGAGGAGCCCCTAAAAATATACTCATACACCCTGAATATATAGAGGAGCCCCTAAAAATATACTCATACACCCTGAATATATAGAGGAGCCCCTAAAAATATACTCATACACCCTGAATATATGGAGGATCCCTAAAAATATACTCATACACCCTGAATATATAGAGGAGCCCCTAAAAATATACTCATACAACCTGAATATATAGAGGATCCCCTAAAAATATACTCATACACCCTGAATATATAGAGGAGCCCCTAAAAATATACTCACACACCCTGACTATATAGAGGATCCCCTAAAAATATACTCATACACCCTGAATATATAGAGGAGCCCCTAAAAATATACTCATACACCCTGAATATATAGAGGAGCCCCTAAAAATATACTCATACACCCTGAATATATAGAGGATCCCCTAAAAATATACTCATAAACCCTGAATATATGGAAGAGCTCCTAAAAGACACCCGCACACCCTGAATATATAGAGGAGCCCCTAAAAATATACTCATACACCCTGAATATATAGAGGATCCCCAAAAATATACTCATACACCCTGAATATATAGAGGAGCCCCTAAAAATATACTCATACACTCTGAATATATAGAGGAGCCCCTAAAAATATACTCATACACCCTGAATATATAGAGGATCCCCTAAAAATATACTCATACACCCTGAATATATAGAGGAACCCCTAAAAATATACTCATACACCCTGAATATATAGAGGAGTCCCTAAAAATATACTCACACACCCTGAATATATAGAGGATCCCTAAAAATATACTCATACACCCTGAATATATAGAGGATCCCTAAAAATATACTCAAACACCCTGAATATATAGAGGATCCCCTAAAAATATACTCACACACCCTGAATATATAGAGGATCCCTAAAAATATACTCATACACCCTGAATATATAGAGGATCCCCTAAAAATATACTCAAACACCCTGAATATATAGAGGATCCCCTAAAAATATACTCATACACCCTGAATATATAGAGGAACCCCTAAAAATATACTCACACACCCTGAATATATAGAGGAGCCCCTAAAAATATACTAATACACCCTGAATATATAGAGGAGCCCCTAAAAATATACTCATACACCCTGAATATATAGAGGATCCCCTAAAAATATACTCATACACCCTGAATATATAGAGGAGCCCCTAAAAATATACTAATACACCCTGAATATATAGAGGAACCCCTAAAAATATACTCACACACCCTGAATATATAGAGGATCCCCTAAAAATATACTAATACACCCTGAATATATAGAGGATCCCCTAAAAATATACTCATACACCCTGAATATATAGGAGGAGCCCCTAAAAATATACTCATAAACCCTGAATATATAGAGGATCCCCTAAAAATATACTCATACACCCTGAATATATAGAGGATCCCCTAAAAATATACTCATACACCCTGAATTAGGAGCCCCTAAAAATATACTCATAAACACCTGAATATATAGAGGACCCCTAAAAATTACTCATACACCCTGAATATATAGAGGAGCCCCTAAAATATAACTCATACACCCTGAATATATAACAGGGCCCCCTAAAAATATACTCATCACACCCTGAATATATACAGGAGCCCCTAAAAATATACTCACACACCCTGAATATATAGAGAAGCCCCTAAAAATTTACTCACACACCCTGAATATATAGAGGAGCCCCTAAAAATATACTCACACACACTGAATATATAGAGGAGCCCCTAAAAATATACTCATACACCCTGAATATATAGAGGATCCCCTAAAAATATACTCATACACCCTGAATTAGGAGCCCCTAAAAATATACTCATACACCCTGAATATATAGAGGAGCCCCTAAAAATATACTCATACACCCTGAATATATAGAGGAGCCCCTAAAAATATACTCACACACCCTGAATATATACAGGAGCCCCTAAAAATATACTCACACACCCTGAATATATAGAGGAGCCCCTAAAAATATACTCACACACCCTGAATATATAGAGAAGCCCCTAAAAATATACTCACACAGCCTGAATATATAGAGGAGCCCCTAAAAATATACTCACACACCCTGAATATATACAGGAGCCCCTAAAAATATACTCACACACCCTGAATATATAGAGGAGCCCCTAAAAATATACTCACACACCCTGAATATATAGAGAAGCCCCTAAAAATTTACTCACACACCCTGAATATATAGAGGAGCCCCTAAAAATATACTCATACACCCTGAATATATAGAGGATCCCCTAAAAATATACTCATACACCCTGAATATATGAAGGAGCCCCTAAAAATATACTCATACACCCTGAATATAGAGGATCCCCTAAAAATATACTCATAAACCCTGAATATATAGAGGAGCCCCTAAAAATATACTCATACACCCTGAATAAGGAGCCCCTAAAAAGACACCCGCACAGCCAGAATATATGGAGGAACCCCTAAAAACACACCCTGAATATATGGAGAAGCCCCTAAAAACACACCCGCACACCCTGAATATATGGAGGAGCCACTAAATAGACACCCGCACACCCTGAATATATGGAGGAGCCCCTAAAAACACACCCGCACACCCTGAATTCATTCAATCTGTAAAATAAAGGATATGAGAGTAAAGTGCAGCCTCTCCAATCAGCTGCTCTAGGCCCAGGTCTTTATGGCTGAATTCCCCCTTGCAGATATCTTATACTTGGAGGCAGTGGTGTATTTTGGCCTAGGCCAACAAGGCCTAGGCCTAGGGCGGCACTTTCCAGGGGGCGGCGGCCCGCACTGGTGGCCCCACCCCTAAAAAAATATGTTTTGTTTTTTTTTTACTTTTGCAAAGTATTTTGCCAGGAAGGATACATTGAGATTTCACTAATTTTCAAGTATGTCCTGGGTAGGCAAGGCCTAGGCTTTCACTTTCCAGGGGGCAGCAAGAAACCTCACCACTAAGTGGGTTACTCACAGAGCACCAAAATGACGCCAACATTTTGGTGTTCTATAGTTCCCTGCACTTCGGGGAATAAAATTTCCCCACCCTGCAGTGAATTCACCGTTCACCGCAGGGTCCCCAAAGTGCATGGAGTCGGCCGCTGAAAGCTGCCACCACAAACCCGTGGCCTGCTGTTTTCAAAAGAACTACTGAACGAAAATGTCTGGAATTTACATATAAGATCCTATGATTGATAATAAAAAGTTCTGCTACAGAAAAAGGAAAAACCGCTATTAAAAAAAAGGGGGGAAATTTTGCTGAAAAATTACTAAAAGGTACTAAAAAAAAATAAAATCAATAAAGACTTTTTACTGCAGATTAAAATAATAAATGGTTTATTAGATATTGCATAAAAATGGGAATATTTTTAACATTGAAACCTATGGGGTTTGCCTGAATAAACCTGCTGATTGAAACCACCAAACATCAGGGCATTTCACTGTCATTTCTCTGCTGTTTGGTGTTCTCTGAATAGATTAACCATTACTTCTCTATGGGATTTGCAATGCCTTCAAACAGCACCGTACTTGCTGGCAGTTCGCCAAACTTGTGTGTGAGCATATCACAGAGCACTGGTGTACTTAGGGGAGTGGCGGAAGGCGGGCCGCCCCCGGTACCAGTGATTATTTGGGTGTCATTAGGGGGTACTAGGAGGTGCCACTGTCACTGTGTGACAGCTTTGAGCTGTGTTCTCAAGCAACGAGCAGCGGAGCAGGGCGTTTGCATACGGAATAAAATCGAATAGAATAATAATCCCCCTCTCCTCCCTCCATAGCTCCTCCCCTGCCCCGCAGCAGCTCTAGGAGAGGGGAGGGGGATGTGATTTGTGTGCAGAGAGAGAAGATGACGGTAAACGGTAGGTAAAGGGGGGGGGTATCAGCAGAATATGAAGCCCTGTCTGCTTACTGGTGTTTAAAGTGGACCTTTCCTTAACCAGCACTGCAGTGATAGAAATTTGTCATTGAGCTGCCTGGCTCCTGGTGAGGCTGCGTGCGTGCAGGTCACGCGGTCCGGCCAGTCAGGTGGTACTGAGTCTCAGTACCACCTGACTGGCTGAACCACGTGACACGCACGCACGAGGCTGGCCCGCCCTTTTGTTAACACAGACTCTCACTCTATTCTGGACTGAACACCCACGGGAAGGGAATCAAAGCCACGGTGCACCCTCAGGCAGTGGCACCCCACTGCTGATAAGATGGCTCCACGCACAGGCACAGCCACGATCCTAACGTGGCCTGGAGGGACCTCCTGCTGAGTCCGTACACAGTCCCTGCTGACTCTGCACACAGCCCTACTGCAGACGGAGGCCGATAAATATAGAATAAATAATTGCTGTGTGCTCATATTCACTCGGTTTGCTGGAAGTCTTATTGCAGTGGATTCTGATGCACTCATACACACCGCACATTGCATTGCTGGGAGTTTTATTGCTGTGGATTCTGGTACACTGACACACACCACACATTGCATTGCTGTGAGTTTTATTGCTGTGAATTCTGATACACTGACACACACACACCGCACATTGCATTGCTGGGAGTTTTATTGCTGTGGATTCTGTGATACACACTGCATATTACTGTCAGATTTATTGCCCTGGAGCTCTGGGATAGCTCATACACACTGCACATTGCTGTGAGTTTTATTGCTGTGCAGTTCTGATATGCACATACACAGTGCCCATTTCTGTGGGTTTTATTGCTGTGCACCTCTGTGATACATTCATATGCAGTGCACGTTTCTGTGGATTTTATTGTTCAACCAATTAGAGCGGCTGTGATCCAGTATACTTGACATGCGTGACTGTTCTTTGTAAAAATGCTTGAATTTAAGCATTTCATAATCTTATTTATCTCAATAGATACATTTGAAATGGTAAACAAAATATACAAGTAGACACTTGGTATCCACTTTTAATATAAAGAGAGGAAAAGGCGGAGTTTTAAGAGGAAAAGGTGGAGCTTTAAGAGGAAAAGGTGGAGCTTAAAGAGGAAGGGTGGGGTTTAACCAGGAAGAGGTGTGCCCTTGACAGGAAGGGGTGCCTCAAATTTAAATTAGGGGGTGCCCGAATTTAGTCAGGCCTAGGGCGGCACAAAACCTAAATACACCACTGCTTGGAGGGTCGTGTTGTCTGGTTGGGGCAAGGCTCAAGTCGAGCGGGAACAGCGTTCCCGCACTTTTCCCACAGCGGGAACGCAGCGCTCCCGCTGTGGCCCGAGCCTGAACGCTTTAGCAGGCGGCCGCCGCACATTGCCGGCGGCCGTGTGCTTCCTATTAGAACAGCCGGTGACCGGAAGTGGAGCCGCTCTCCTGGCTGTTTCACAAATCCCAGGCGAGCGGCTGCACTTCCTGTCAGCGGCCGCTGAAGCAGGAAGCACGCGGCCGCCGGCAATGTGTGGCAGCAGCAGCAGCAGAGGAGCAGCAGAGGTGAGCTGGGCTGGGGGCAGTATCCATGAGACCTGGGGCATTATCCATGAGAGCTGGGGGGGCATTATCCATGAGAGCTGGGGCAATATCCATGAGACCTGGGGCATTATCCATGAGAGCTGGGGGGGCATTATGTTATTCTTGGAGGCTCAGTGCTGTGTATATTATTCTGGGGGCTCAGTGCTGTGTATATTATTCTGGGGGCTCAGTGCTGTGTATATTATTCTGGGGGTTCAGCGCTGTGTATATTATTCTGGGGGTTCAGTGCTGTGTATATTATTCTGGGGGCACAGTGCTGTGTATATTATTCTGGGGGCACAGTGCTGTGTATATTATTCTGGGGGTTCAGCGCTGTGTATATTATTCTGGGGGTTCAGTGCTGTGTATATTATTCTGGGGGCACAGTGCTGTGTATATTATTCTGGGGGCTCAGTGCTGTGTATATTATTCTGGGGGGCACAGTGCTGTGTATATTATTCTGGGGGTTCAGCGCTGTGTATATTATTCCGGGGGTTCAGCGCTGTGTATATTATTCTGGGGGCTCAGTGCTGTGTATATTATTCTGGGGGCACAGTGCTGTGTATATTATTCTGGGGGTTCAGCGCTGTGTATATTATTCTGGGGGCACAGTGCTGTGTATATTATTCTGGGGGCACAGTGCTGTGTATATTATTCTGGGGGCACAGTGCTGTGTATATTATTCTGGGGGTTCAGCGCTGTGTATATTATTCTGGGGGGTCTGTGCCTGGATATATATATATATTATATATAAAATGCGTTAGTCCAGTTGCCACAATCACGAGTATACCTGTACGTAGTGATACCTTTCACTGATCAGTATAGTTTCCAGTTTACACTCTTGAAAGCTTGTCTTTTAAATGTAATGTTAACCCAATAAAAATGGTATCACCACGCACTGCTATACTCGTGATATATATATATTTTCTTCAGGTAATAGGGGTTGTGGAATTCGTGGGTGAGTTCCCTCACTTTTTTCCCAGGACTTGACCCCTTGGTTTGGGGTATAAAGAATAGACATGTGCACTGCAAAAAAATTGTTTCATTTCGGATCATTTCGTTCGGACGGCAGATATTTTGTTTCTCGGGTCAATTTGTTTTTTCTTTTTTATTGCATCAGTTATCGGAATGTGAAACAGATTGATTAGATTAGGGTTAAAAACAATAAGATACGTAATCCCCCCCGTCTTCACTGCTGAAATATATTTCAGTATCAAGGACAGCAGCCAGCCGGTAATATAATAAAATGAAAATACCGGCTGGTACTAAAATAAAATACCAGACGCAGCCGGTAATATAATAAAATGAAAATACCCGCTGGTACTAAAATAAAATACCAGACGCAGCCGGTAATATAATAAAATGAAAATACCCGCTGGTACTAAAATAAAATACCAGACGCAGCCGGTAATATAATAAAATGAAAATACCCGCTGGTACTAAAATAAAATACCAGATGCAGCCGGTAATATAATAAAATGAAAATAGCCGCTGTAATAAATTAAAATACAGCCAGCGCTACAATAAAAATACTAGACAAACAGACATGTGCGTTTCGTTCCGATGTATTCGGCGTTAGGGAAATTCCCCGTAGAGAAGTAATGGTTAATCTAGTCAGAGAATGCCGAGCAAACACCACCGAAATGCCCGGATTTTCAGTGGTTCAGTTCGACAGCTTTAAGGCTAGGGTCAAACAAACGCATTTTTCGCATCGACCGTCAAAAAGTGCGTCCGAACGCATTGACGTATTTTTTTTTTTTACGGTGGACGTGAAAGCGGTCAAGCGATGCGCATTTCCTTGCGTGTTTTTTTACGGATCGTCAATAAAACACTTTTTGCGTCTGGACGTTATGTAGGCTGGACATTAGCAGCGTCTGACGTCTCCTAATCACGCACACATGCCGCTATGCCGACGCAGCGCACTCTGTACTAGAAATGTGCACAGCACAAAATTTCTTTAGTCCTAAAATGCAATTTATTTAGTTGCTAAAGAAATTTGTTTTCAGTTCTTTAGTATGAAAACTAATTTCATTCATCCGAAACCCAGTGGATACAATTACTATTGTAGTGACTCCTCATCAGAGGGCTGAGATTGCTGCTTGTTACAGTATCTCTCACTCTCAGCACAATGTGTCAGGTAAAGCTGTTACAGTAACTGACTGCTGCTCATCACAGCGCTCAGAGTTTCAGTCAAACTAGTAAATATAGTTTGATATATAAGAGGTTAGAACAATATTATTTCCGTCTTTTACTGAAACTCTGAGCGCTGTTACAGTCAGTTACTGTAACAGCTGAGCCTGATACATTGTACTGAGAGATAATATAAGAAGCAGCCGACCTCAGCGCTCACAGCCACTGTATTTAAAGGGCTAAAAAAAGGCTCCTCTCTGTATAATGTATAGAACATCCTCCTGCATTAATTAACCCCTTAGTGACCGGGCGGTTTTACACAAATCCGTCCTTTAGTGACCGCTGCTGTTTTTACGTTTCTGCGCTGTTAGTGTTTAGGACAAATTTTCCTCTTACTCGTTTATGCAACCTACACATATTTTACACTGTTTTTCTCGTCATTAAATGGACTTTATAAAGATACCATTTTTTTCATCATTTCATATAATTTACTATAAAAAACATTGTGAAATATGACAAAACAAATTGAAAAAACACCACTTTTTCGAACTTTGACCCCCAAAATTTCTTATGTATCAACAACTGTCAAAAAAATTTAATTCCTTAGTAGTTTCTAAATTTAGTTCTGAGTTTAGCAATACCCAATGTTTACATATTCCTCGCTTTTTTCCTTATTTTATGCAACAATAAGTGCAAGTAGCACTTTGCCTTTTCCAAAGAGTTTATTTTCAAAACTAGTGATAGTGACATTGTAACACTGATATCTGTCACTAATTCCTGAATAACCCTCCACATATACATATTTTTTTAAAGTACACAAATCAAGGTATTAAACTTGGGGTATTTTGACTCTTTCCATGCAAACCATTTTACCACAAATCTATGCCAAAGTTTGAGAAAAAAAAAGTTTTGGTGATTTTTTTTTTTGAACGCAATTTAAGAATACATGTACTGTGAACTTTAAGGTTTACTGCCAAAAAGCACCCCAAAATAAGTTCAGCAACATCTTCTGAGTAAATTGATACCACCCATGTATAGGTATGTCGGGTCATTTGGGGGCTAATAGGCCTTATTTGGGGGGGTGCGCATTTCAGTTTTCCAAATTGGAATTTTCACATTTCGTCATCATGCACCCATGTCCTATTTGGGACATTTTTGAAGCCGGCCAAAGTAATTTACCCCCATCAAACCATATATTTTTAGAAAGGGCACACCCTAGGGTACTTCAAAGAGTTGTATTTTAACACTTTCCATGCACTAGCTCTATGTCAAACTTTCAGGTAGTCACTTTTTGTGTTATTTTTTCGCACACATTGTACTTTAGGCATGAATTGTCAAATCCAGTTATGGGTTACTGCCAAAAAACACCCCAAAATATGTTCAGCAACATCTTCTGAGTAAATTGATACCACCCATATATAGATTTGTTCTGTTGTTTTTGGGGTGCTACGCCAATCTTTTGACATGTGTTTGTCAATTTTCTAATTTGACATACAGTATCTTCTTTTTAGGGGCCTTTTTACATACCCCACTTTTATTAACGTGCATATATTTGGTAAGCTAACACCCCAAAGTATTGTAAATGGAGTGTTTTTATGCTATGGATGCAACCGTTTGCTCCAAACAAATTGGATACTGTTTGGTGGTCATTTTTCATTTTCACACCCACATCAGTTTTGGACTGTGATTTAGGAGACACTGTTGTTTGTTACTGCATGAAAACTCTCCAGGTTGTTTTCTGCAAGGTCTCCTGAGTACACCCATGCCCCCCATGCATAGGTTTGCCAAGATTTTGGCAAAATACAGCACCAATTGTAGAACATAAAAATGTAGGAATAAAATGTAAAAGTCTGGTGCAGTAAAAGAAGAAAAAAACTAAACTGAACTAACTAACTGGAGTGTGAGAAAAAATAGAAAGGAAAAAAAAAAAATCACAGATCACGCACAGTGTGATATAGCTTGAAACAGTCCCCAAGACACAGACCGGGTTGTCCAGGGCATTCTGGGCAGTAAAAGATTGTGTCTCTCCTCTGCCCCCTCTTGAAACACACCCTGCATCTTTTTTGGGGTTTCTGTTTGCCCTCAGTAGGGGGGATTTTAAAAATAAAATGTGTAGCCCCAACTCTGTCCCCCATCACCGCCCGGGGAGCATGTGCATCCTGGTACAAAAACCCAGAAATGACCTGGAGCTGAAACTGTAAAAAGGACAGCGTCACTCCGGGGTTTGCCTTTTTGCAGAGCAAAAAGGCATTGTGGGTTGCAATTTGCATCAGGTAAATTGCAACCTTTTTGTACCAGGCCCTTGTTTTCTGCATAATCTGGTAGGGCTGGAGCAGCTGATCTGCCAGATCAACCCCACCCATATGCAGGTTATAGGCCGCAATGCACACTGGCTTCCTGATGCGCTCAGCTCTGCCACGTACAGAGACCTCAACAGACCTCTCAGTGTAGATGGTGGATAGAAGGTATACATCCTTCTTGTCTCTGTACTTGACCGCCAACAGCTCCTCTTGGCGCAGAGCTGAGGGCTCCCCCCTTTTTAGCCGGGTGCGGACAGGCTGTGCTGGGAAACCTACGCGGTTCTTGCGAACAGTACCGCATGCTGCTGTATCAAAACAATACAGCAGCTTGAACAAAGGGACACTCGTATAAAAATTATCAAGATACAAGCGGTACTCTTTGTTCATCAGGGGAAAAAGTAGGTCCCACACAATCTTGCCACTGGTTCCCATGTGTTCTGGGCAACCTGGAGGGTCAAGGCTACTATCCTTTCCCTCGTACACCCGGAAGGCCTGAGTATACCCACTCTCGCTGTCACAGAGCTTATACACCTTCACTCCATACCTGGAGCGTTTGGAAGGAATATACAGCTTGAATCCCAGCCTTCCCTTGTATTTCATTAGGGATTCATCCACGCAGATATTCCTTCCAGGTGTATAAGCCTCTGCAAACCTGGCGGCGAAGTGGGTAATCAGGGGGCGGATTTTATACAGCCTGTCAAACTGGGGATGCTCTCTAGGGGGGCACAGGCTGTTGTCACTGAAGTGCATGAAATGCAAAATGTTTTCATACCTTCTATGTGACATTGATTGGGGGTAAATGGGGGTAGAGCAGATGGGGCTACTGCTCCAGTAGGAGCGAATTGAGGGCTTCTTTATGATGCCCATCAGCATAGTAAGTGCCCAGAATTTCAGAAATTCTGGCACATCTAGCGGGGTCCATTGCTGCCTTGCCAAGTAGGAGTCTGGCTTCGCAGCACAATGCTGATGGGCATACAGATTTGATTGGGCCACGATGTGGCCCAACAAATCATCCCCCATAAATACCTGCAAAAACTGTGGCGGTAAATCCTGCAACATCAATATTGATGCCAGGATTTGCCGTGAAAGGAGGGATATCTGGCCTCTGGCGATGAGGCACTACCCACTCCTCAGCTGGAGCTGTGCGTCTCCTGCTGGCAGGTGGTGACCCAGGATCTGCATCAGAAACATCACTAGATACATCAGCCAGCGTAGATGATGTATTTAGTGAGGTCTCTGAGCAGTTAGCGGGGTCAAAATCAGGGTCTGAGTCTGACGCAGATGCCTCAGACTCTGATGCCAGGATGGCATATGCCTCCTCGGCGCTGTACACCCTCTCAGACATTATATATAATAGATTATAAAATTTTATAATTATTATATATATAAGCGGATTATTGGTTCTTAGAAGAACCGTTGGGTTTCACAAGAAAATACAAATAAACACCTAAATCTCTCTAAATCCCTCTAAACCTGCCTCAATTCTTCTAAATCTCCCTAAATTCTCTCTAAATCTGCCTCAATTTTTCTAATCTCACTAAATCTACCTAAAATCTCTAACCTGTCAAATCTGATCTCTCTCTCTCGCTCACCAAAACACAAGTGAGGAGAGGGAAGGAGAATCACAGAGGTCAGAGCCAATATTTACAAAACATTGACCTGACCTGACAAATTAGAAATTTTATTTAGATTTTCTTCTAACTTCTGATTGGATGTTGCTAGCCTGCCTCTCTGATGAGGCAGGCTAGGAACATCCCACTCAGCCCCAAGATGACCCTGCCCTTAGAAGGGCAGCGCCATCTTGGCTGTCAGTTTATTTTATTTTATTCATTTATTATTTTTTTTTTACACTTTTTTTTACTCTGCTGGGTGCCTTGATCCCTCATGTGATGGGTGCGCGGGCATCTGACAGCGCATTACTAAGGCATTTATATTTTACAGCAGGTTCCTCTTTCCTCTTAGATTGTAAACTCATGGGGACAGGCTCAAGGGGGAGGGGTGCCCAGTTGCAGGGAGGTCAATACTTACCTTGTTCCAGCGCCGTGATCAAGTCCCCAGGTCTTCACCGCGCTGGTTCTGGGAATGTTGCGCCCAGAGCCTCCCCTGCACCAGCCGCCGGGGGAGACTCAGGGCAGGGATGATCCGTGAGGAGAAAAAAACAAAACAAAAAACCAGCGTTGGAGAGGTGCTTTGAGCGTGCCTCTCCAATGGATTTTTGTGGTCCCTCGTGCACGCCAGCTGGAAATCACAGCGGCTGTGCGCGTGCTGTGGCGGTTGGATGCACGCGTATCCTAACAGTACGCTGGTTGCGCGCGCATTTGAAGACGGCGGCGTGGCGACGGACACTCCGCCGTCTTACTGTTTTATTGTATAGATATCTAGCTTCATTATAACCTAGAACCACTAGTTGTATCATATTGTTTAAATCAGCCAATCTACAAGTTGTGGTCATACCATTCATATCAGACGCATGATGCAGTGTTACAATAGCATCAATCAGAATGTATCACTCCATCTTGCCACATATTTTCACCAGCAGAAAAAATGGTCAGCGGTATTTTATGCGTTAAATAGGAGCAGCTCGGGGGGCGGAGCCGAGTCAGCGATGGAAGCAGTCGTGGTCTAGACGAGCTCCCGCTACTGCCGCTGCGATCTCCCTTCAAAGTGCACTTTTCGCCTGCTAAAGACCACCAGAGGGGGTAAGAGATGACGACTGTCATGTTGCGGACCCCAAAAAAACATAAAAAAAAGACGCGCCGATTTTTGCAGTGCAGCAGCGCACAGAGGGCCCAATCCAAGATGGCGCCCGTTCTGAATCCCCGCAACCCCATGACCACGAGGCGGCCTCTGCAGACTCCAACCCAGCATCCAGGGCTGATATTAAGGGCCTCCAGGCATTTATAACTGACGAATTGGACAGGACCACGCGCACCCTATCAGCGGAAATACAGGTGGTGGGCGAACGCACGCAGTATCTGGAGGAATCTCTGGAGGACCTCTCGAATCGCTCCAGATGCAAGAATGTCCGCCTTCGAGGTCTCACCGGCTGAGCTACAGGACACTGTTTTGGGTATAGTAAAACGCCTGATCCCTGATGTTCCGCCGCAGCGTCTACTCCTGGACAGAGTACATTGGGGCCGCGTCGTGATAAGACCGCTACACCCCGGGATGTGATCGCCCGATTTCATTATTTTAATACTAAAGATGCCCTGCTCAGAGCTGCTCGCACCCAGGAAGCGGAATAGGAGGGCTCCGCAATATTGTTTTTTCAAGATCTTGCCCCCTCTACACTTGCCAGACGCCGGGAATGGAGGGAGGTCACTGAGATACTGCGTCGCAACGATATCCGATACGCCTGGGGCTTTCCTTTCAAAATTATCATTTTCAAGAACAACCGTTCACAGGCGTATTCTTACCTATATCAAGCTAAAGATCTTCTCCGCGCAGTGGATCTACCGATCCCCCCCTCTCTAGCAGATCTTACTCCTCCACAACCCCTACCACGTTTGGCACGGGACTGGCTGACCCCGGGGGACTGAATGATGGGCCTTATTGCCAGACCTGAACAGGCCTCAACTATTTCAGGGCCTTTGGCTTGTACTTGCTGACCTTGCATCAGGTCGGGACGGGTATTCTCTGGCGGCAGGCGAGAATCAATAAGGTTTAAAGTTATTAGATGTAAATATTACAGTTAAGGCTCTCAGTTATGGGTTTTATACATCTGATGTTTTGTGTTTATGACGAAAGGGAGCCTCAAGTCAGCTCATGGGTTATTATGCGGGTTCCTGCTCTTTGGCGGTGGGAGTAAGCGTGGACCGTTGATCCTCATGCTCTTCCTACTCGCCGCTGGCGTACCCCTTTTCCTCCTCCTCTCCACCCCCGCTTTCCTCCCCTCCGGTATCCCCGTTCGGAAGGAACCTTTGTTCTATACGTGCCTGCCCAGCATGGACTTCACTTTCTTCTCTCTAATCTTTTTCCCTTCTCTCATTTTACTCTCTAATTCTCTCCCCCCCCCCCCCCCCCCACGGCTCTCTGAATGGTGTCCCGGTCCTGGCCGCCCCCACGGGCTTCGCGCCCTCCGGGGGTGAGGTGGTGGGACGGGACACCCCGTGGATCTTTGTGCAATCCCTAAACGTAATGGGGTGGCAGTGCTGCTACGCAATTCCTGCCCTTTTGTAGTGGAGGGAGTACACACAGAGGACGCTGGGAGATACATACTTATACAGGGATCCGCCTCCGCACAACAATTTACGCAGATTGCACTATATGGCCCAAATAGCTCTGACTCTATTTTATCACATGCCCAGGGACGTATTAGAATTGGAGGTGATTTTAACGCTACATTATGCCCCCCGGTGGACAAATCTGACCCTCGCGACGGCAGACAAGCCCTGACGCCCTCATCGGAGGACAAACAATTCTATAGTTTTGTGAACCGCCTGGGTCTGATTGATGTATGGAGGGCTCACCACCCTTCTTGTAGGGACTATACTTTATATTCTCCGGTACATGACTCGTACTCCTGCATAGATTATATATTGACCTCCTCGGACTGCGTCTCGAACGTCCTCTCCTCTGACATCGGATCTATCACGTGGTCGGACCACGCAGATGTGTTCGTCACGTTGCGCCCTCTTTCCCCATATGTAGGGAGGAGATGGCGCTTAGACCCTCTTCTCCTGGATAAGCCGGGTGTATATGACTCTGTATCGACGGCACTAACTGATTACTTTGCGACTAATGATACCCCCGACATCTCTAAGCAGACACTATGGGCCGCCCACAAGCCGGTGATACGGGGGACCCTCCTTAGCCTTGCGGCGCAGCACAAAAAATTGAAGATGGAGGAGATAACATCTCTCCAACATGAATTACGGCGCTTGGAAATGACAAATAAATCACGCCGGAACCCAGATTCCTTTGCAGCGCTCAGTCAAACACGCATGGCGTTCAATCGTCTATTTTTAGACGATGTAGGGCGCTCTTTATTATGGTCCAGACAACGCTATTATAGTCGAGCTAACAAAATGGATACCCCCCTGACACGCCTACTCAAGCCCCGCCCCAAGTTTCAGGCAGTTACCTCAATTAGGGATGAAACGGGTCTATTGATAACTACAGCGACCGCCATCAGGGATACATTTACATGTTACTTCCGCTCACTGTATGATCATACCCCTACCCATACTCCCGCCAATGAAATACTCTGTGGGGAAATCAGGCAATACCTGGCCGAAGCGTCCCTACCGTCCCTACCGGACTCGAGCCTAGAGCCAACTCTGGTCTCCAGTGACGGAGGAGGAACTCCATGAAGCATTAAAATCTATGAAACCGCATAAAGCCCCAGACGGGTTTACCTATCATTATTATAAATCGCACTCCGGGATCTTGGGCCCCCGATTATTGTCGATGTTTAACGACCTTTTGGAAGGAGGAAAACTGCCTGCTGACTCTCTTTTAGCATCCATTGCCCTTATCCCCAAACCCGGCAAAGACAAGCACTTAGTAGGTAATTACCGCCCCATATCCCTCATAAATACAGACCTTAAACTGTTCACCAAAATACTATCCAAAAGACTTGATTCTATTATGGGCACCCTAATCCATCCAGACCAAGTGGGCTTTATACCGGGTAGGCAGGCCTATGAAAACACTAGGAGATCTGCAGATCTTCTATGGCTGGCCTCCTCTAGAAAAACTCCCTCTCTCTTCCTGTCATTGGACGCAGAAAAAGCCTTTGACAGAGCAGAATGGCCATTTCTGTTCACCCTCCTATCTCATCTAGGTTTCCCTCCCCCCTTTGTCCGTGCGATACAGGCTCTATATTCCATGCCGACAGCTCAGATTATAATCTCAGGGACGGACCCACTCCCTTTTCCGATACGTATCGGCACTAGGCAGGGATGCCCCCTATCACCGGCTTTATTCGCACTGTTTTTGGAACCCCCTGCTTCAACACCTTAGAAAGGACCCGCTTATTGCGGGTTTTAGGTTGGGGGATCAGGAATATAAACTCTCGGCTTACGCTGATGATATATTACTCGCCTTGACACAACCTCTCTCCTCCCTCCCGGCGGTCATGCGACGACTAGATGAATTCGCCCGACTTTCGGGCTACAAGGTGAATGTTACCAAATCGGAGGCGGTAGCTACACACATGACCCCAGGTGATTTGGATTCCATCCGTGGGGCATATCCCATCCAAGTTTCCCCCACCTCCATTAACTATTTGGGGATTGCACTGCCATCTAGCCCTGGGGACCTAGATTATAAAAATTTCCCCCCTATGTTCTCTCAACTGAAAAAAGATCTAGAATCTTGGTCTAAGTATGCAATTCCGTGGGTGGGGAGGGTACACTGCATTAAAATGAACGGTTTGCCTCGATTACTCTTCTTTTTTCAGGCTCTGCCCTGCGCCCTTCCTTCAGAGGATATACAACTCTTACAATCTACCATAGACCACTTCATATGGCAGGGCAAAAGACATCGGATAGCACGGGCGACCCTTTATCGACCAAAGGACGCAGGGGGTCTAGGCCTTCCATGCCTATTTTCTTACTATTATGCTGCACGATTAGCCCAGATCGTTGCCTGGCATTCACCAATGGGCCTACGTCGCTGGGTGGACTTAGAACCAGCTCTTATGCACCCTGATCACCCCCACCTCTGGATCTGGCTACCTAAACCACAAAGACCCCTCTTGCGAACTACTTGCCCGGCTATATTGAATTCCATTCGTCTTTGGGACAAACTCTCAACTAAATGTGACCTTACCTCCTTCCCGTCTCCTTTATCCCCGGTGCTCCGTAACAAAGACTTTTTGCCTGGCTACAACGCCAGGGCAGAGGACGGATGGATGGGTACTACAATACGCCGCCTGTATCACTTATTTCCTGGAGGAATCTTTTTAGATCGCAACGACCCGGTACTATCTAGCTCAAGAGCAAGTACCAACCCTTTACCATACTTCCAACTGAGAGCTTTTGCAACCCAACGGCACATCAAGGAGGCTGCCTTAACTCCCCTTACACCCTTCGAGCGTCTATGCAAGGCCGGCTCCTACCCGAAGGGATTGATATCCTCTCTCTATCGTTCTCTAACGACCATTCTGGACTGGAAGACACTCCGTTATGTGGCGGCCTGGGAAGCAGATCTTGGAGAGTCCCTGGATGCAGAAGACTGGTCGGATATATGGGAGTCCATGAGGTCGGTATCCGTCTGCACCACCCATCAGGAACAACTGATAAAGACAATTTTTAGGTGGTATGTTACACCGGTCCAACTGTCCCGAATGTCTCCTGGGACCCCGGACTCTTGCTGGAGAGGATGTGGAGCATGCGGCACCTACATACACATGTGGTGGGAATGCCCCGCACTGAGGACTTTTTGGTCACAAACTCACACCTTGGCGATTGCAGTCTTATCAAAAGACATTCCCATGGACCCCTGGGCTTTCTTATTATCTCGGCCATTGCAGGATCTGACCAGACAAGAGAATAAACTCCTCGCTAAAATATCACTGGCGGCACGTAGGGTCCTGGCGGAAAGCTGGAACTGCCCACGGGCTCCTTCATTCGCACGTCTTTCACCTAAGATTCAGGACGTATGCTTAATGGACGAACTCACAGCCATCTCTTCACATACTCTCCCCTCATATTATAACACCTGGTCCCCCTGGATCGCCCAAATGGGCAGTGGACCGATACAGATGGACATATTGCAGAATGAACTATCTTTATAGACCTTTTTCACTCATTTCATGGGGCACTGATGGCAGACAAATGGGTCATAGTGAGATTCATAATTCCACTCCACAGTGACTGATAATGTTTAATATTCTGTAAGAGCCTCCCCCTTCCCTTCCCTCCCTTTCTTTACTCTGTCTTCATAGGGGCCTGGGCAGCCCCTATATCTTTATCTTTTTTCTATCCATTATTTCCCCCTTCTCTCTTATTTCCTGACTTTACAATGACGAAACCGAGGAAATGTTCTGCCT
This sequence comes from Leptobrachium leishanense, assembly GCA_009667805.1. NCBI lineage: Eukaryota > Metazoa > Chordata > Amphibia > Anura > Megophryidae > Leptobrachium > Leptobrachium leishanense. Next base: position 10,805 of record RXON01004297.1, on the reverse strand, counting down.
CTATCTTCAGAGGAGTATTGATAATTGTTACTGTTTGGCATATTTCCCAATAAAAACTTCATTTATAAAAAAAAAAAAAAATAGGAGCAGCTCCCCAATTTGCACCAGCAGAAAAAATGCTCAGCAGTATTTTATGGGTTAAATAGGAGCAGCTCCCCAATTTGCACCAGCAGAAAAAATGCTCAGCAGTATTTTATGGGTTAAATAGGAGCAGCCCCCCAATTTGCACCAGCAGAAAAAATGCTCAGCAGTATTTTATGGGTTAAATAGGAGCAGCTCCCCAATTTGCACCAGCAGAAAAAATGCTCAGCAGTATTTTATGGGTTAAATAGGAGCAGCCCCCCAATTTGCACCAGCAGAAAAAATGCTCAGCAGTATTTTATGGGTTAAATAGGAGCAGCTCCCCAATTTGCACCAGCAGAAAAAATTCTCAGCAGTATTTTATGGGTTAAATAGGAGCAGCTCCCCAATTTGCACCAGCAGAAAAAATGCTCAGCAGTATTTTATGGGTTAAATAGGAGCAGCTCCCCAATTTGCACCAACAGCCATAATATTTAGCTAGAGATACACGATAAGACCCTCTTGCTAATACATTGATAAGGGTTACAGTGTTAAGTTCATACGCTGTGAGGACTCACAATCCCTAAATTATGGCAAGATCCCACAGTCCTAATTAGTGCTCGTATCACAATCTTCAATACCCATAGACACTAAATAACACAAAAATAGGTCTACAATTGGATGCACACAAATTGTAGGTAACAATGCTGGCTAGTGTAACTATCAGCCATACTGATCCACGTTACTAGTCTGGCTAGCGGTGGTGCATTTGGGTGCCAGCTCCTTAATAATCAATGTTGCAGACCCTGGTGACCATGCTAAACAGCAATGCATAAACGTTTCCAGAAAAAAATCATTTGTTTCTGTGAATAAAGGCAACCCGCCATAGCAGCAATCTCTAAATGGTTAGAAAAGTCAGATGCCCGACAGTCTGCACCCGACGCGTGTTTCGCCCCACCGGCTCATTTTGACCTAGAATTTTCACTTCTCCAAAAGTTCTCCAGAGTTTCCCCTTTCTCTGAATAACCCTGTAAGTTTCAGCACTGTCGGGTATATTACAGAAAGGAAAAATTAAAATGGATGCCTGTAGCCATTTTGTTTTTAAAGACAGTTTTTTTTCTTTCGTTCATTTCTAAACCTAGAGAAAATTTAGATTTTTTTTTTTACAGAGTTCATTCCTGGGTGAAGTCTTTTATATTTTTTTAAGAAGTGCCAGACATGAAGGAATCTAGAATGTTTTTGTGTGATAATGCTAGAGTTAAGTGCTAAGACGTGTCATAATTAAATTTATTGGTCTGTCTTAAGTTTTTAAAACCAAAGATATTTTGTCTTTTGGGTATAGGAATAAGAGTTAATATCTCTAATATAGATTTATATTCACAAAATATATGTTTATAATCAAGGTAGATTTTATTATATTTACAGTAGGAAATATATACTCCAATAAATATTGTAGAACGTATATAATTGGTAAATAATAAAAATTACTAAAGAAAAGATTTTGTTGAGTTAACTGGAAAAGAATCCAGCTGATAGTAAGTAATTTCAAAAGGGAGTGAGGATATAAATCAGATATGATAGGTAGAGACACAGTGTCTATACATTGAGAGAAGAGAAGGTCTTTGTGTAGATTGACCTTTTTGACCAGAGATAAGAATATTAAAAAGAAATGGTGGAATTAATTAAGAAGTGCAATACTGCCCTCTAGAGGATAGTAAATATTATATTTGATATACCAATAATATTGCCAGTGATGTCAAATTTACAATAATTGAAGTGGCAGTGTTGGTTGCAGAGCAGTCGGAGATTCCAGCATTCAGACTCACACCGCAATGCATTCAGATGTCCAGTACACATAGCAGATCCCAGGACATGAGGCAATCAAGATTCTCACCAAATCTCTAACTCACATGCATTGATTATCTGATATCGATAATCTTCACATATTTCAAAACAAAGCATACCATAGAAAATTCCAAGACTTATTAAAATCCAAATTGGACAGGTAATGTATGAAATTAAGGAATTAATGTAATTATATATATTTGTAGATATTCTTGCAACGTAGACTGAGACTTCTCAGATACTGGCTAACTCCAAAAATTCTAAGTATTTCTATTCTGCAGATAGAAATATGAAGAAGTGGACATAAGGATTTATTCCTAGAAAGAAATGTTGTAAGATTGATACCAATATATATATATTGAATTTGGAAATTACTGTGATTAAAATTAATAAGCAAGGAATTATATAACTACAAAATAAAAAGCAAAAGATTAGAAGTTTAATTCTCGAGATTAGGGGAGGATTCACTAAATAAGTTTTTACTTATTAAATTAGCTCATCTTTTGTTGATCCATGTAGCATAGAGATATAGATAGATAGATATATATAATAGCTGGCTGGTTAAACATTGTTTGCTGGGAAATGCATGTTGTAGTAAGCAGAAATGTTTATTAACCATTTGTGTATTAGTTACTAACTGATAAGGTAAATGATATTAATCATATATGCAGTTACTAACCGGAGATACATATATTGTGAAGCTAGTTTTTATATGCTGATGGATTGTGGTTTATAAATTTTAGTTTATGATATGAGATTTGAAACTTTTTTGTATACGTAATAAATATATATATATTTTTATCCGATTATTGATTATTGTATTTTTTAAAGCAAAACACAGACAATTAAAAGAATTCAGGAGAATTTCTAAGAAATATAAACGATTGATATTTGTGTCTCGTATGGATTTCTTATGAAATAATAATCCCTGATATATTGGAGGCAACTGCCGAGATAGGTCCAGTAAATCCAATATAGACATATTGGAGGCTTGGCTAATAAGTCCAATAAATAACGTGTTGTATTCACGTGCAGAGATTATATCCGACAGCACCATGGATAGCTCAGAGCCCGCACATCATTTCCTATAGTTTTTTTTGTTTCAGATCATTTCGTTGAGTTTTGGTTCGTTCCTTAGGTTGCCGTGATTTGTATTTTTGGACCAATTCGTTAACTCGGACGGAGTCGATTCTGATTGTTTTCGAAATACGAATCGGGTAAATTTCATCCGAATGTTGATTTGGAACAAAATGAAATGCACATGTCTAATAAAGGACTCACTCGGGTTTCATCTGAGAGATGGTGGTTGTAATCAGGCTGCCCCAGTCTCCCCCCTGCAGGTAAAACTCCTTAAATCCCAGTCTGAGCATCAGTTTGTAGAAGACTCGAGCCGCGGCCACAGCGTTAAACCCTGTTGGAGGAGTAAGAGGATGCGCTTTTAGAAGAGCAGGACATGGCGTTTTTATCACCTGATCAATGGCAGCTTCTCTGGACGTTTTACCCGGCAAAGTCACATTTTATGGATTATAAGGGTCTATTCACAAATTGGGTGCAATTTCAGTGCTTTGTGTTTCGCCACATTTTAGAGATTCTATTTCACCTAACATTCGGTTAATTCACTATTTAGCGAATGTTCACCCTATTTTGCCAAATTGGAGTCGCCGAAGCAGTTATCGGATGCCGACAAAGACTGCCGAATTAAGCCGATAACAGAGGAATTTGTATCAATGAATTCCACCGAACTGAAAAAACTCAGAAATCTATTCTCCTAATAGGAGATTAATCCAATAAAAATGAAATAAAATGAGTCCAAATAATAAAAAGAAAAAAACTGCCTTTTAATCCTATGGGTTTCGCCTGTTGAAACCTTTCGTATTAAAACACTGAAATCAGGGCATTTTGCCCCAATTTCTGTGCAATTCGGTGTTCTGTGAATTAAAGACACGATAGGTCTTCTAGGGGGCAACTTCAATGCAGCCAAACTGTGCCCGATTGCACCGTATTTCCCTGTCCGCCTGCACGTGGTGTCCCTCTTCCAGTAAATCCCCGCTGTCGGGTCCTCACCCTTTTTGTGCGATGCTTCTGAGAAGCCGTATCCTGGGATTGATGGACAGATCACCTCGAAGACCAGGTCTGGGTTCAGGCCGTGCTTGGCCGGCTCTGTCAGCAACGGGATAGTTACATAGTTATATAGGCTGAAAAAAGACATGCGTCCATCGGGTTCAGCCTCTCCCACATAACCTACTGCTGTTGATCCAAAAGAAGGCAAAAAACACAGTCTGAAATATGCAACATACCGGGAAAAAATTCCTTCTTGACCCCAGATGGCGTCAGATTTCTCCTTGGATCAAGAAGCTTTTACTCACATATTAAATATTATGACCCTTAATATTCTGTGTCTGCAGGAAGTCATCCAGTCGTTTTTTAAAAGTCTGTACAGACTCTGACCCAACCACCTCAACAGGCAGAGAATTCCACAGCTTTATTGTTCTCACCGTAAAATAACCCTTCCTATGCTTTAGGCTGAATTTTCTTTCTTCCAGTGTAAATGGATGACCCCTTGTCCTATGTATAGTCCTGTTAATGAATAGGTTATCAGACAATGGTTGATAACGGCCCCGTATATATTTATATAAGGTTATCAGATCCCCTCTAAGGCGCCGTTTCTCTAAACTAAACAGGTTTAAGCTTGTTAATCTTGCCTCATAACTTAACCCTTCCATTCCCCTTATTAATTTAGTCGCCAGTCTCTGCACTTTTTCTAATGCTATAATATCTTTTTTTAAGACCGGTGCCCAAAATCACACGGCATATTCAAGGTGCGGCCTGACCATTGATTTATACAGAGGCAAAATTATGTTTTCATCCCGTGAGTGAACTCCCCTTTTAATGCATGCCAGTACCTTGCTGGCCTTGGCGGCTGCTGTTTGACATTGCACATTGTTACTTAGTTTGAAATCTATGATTATTCCCAAATCCTTCTCCTGCTTGGATTTCCCTAACTCCGTACCATTTAGGGTATAAATTACTTGTGTGTCTTCTCTCCAAAGTGCATAACTTTACATTTATCTAGATTAAATTTCATCTGCCATTTAAGTGCCCGTCCCAAACTATCTAAATCCCTCTGCAGCGAAGTAACATCCTGCTCACATTGTATTACTTTTCCTAGCTTTGTGTCATCTGCAAACACTGATACATGACTTTCAATGCCTATCTCAAGGTCATTTATAAATAAATTGAATAGTATTGGTCCTATAACAGACCCCTGAGGGACACCACTTACCACTGGTGTCCATCTTGAAAATGTACCATTTATGACCACTCTCTGTACCCTATCTTTTAGCCAGTTTTCTATCCAAGAACAAGTATTTTCATCTAGACCAATTTTTCTTAATTTAAATAGTAACCTTTTGTGTGGAAACTGTGTCGAAAGCTTTGGCAAAATCCAAGTAAATCACATCCACTGGGATGACATGGTAAAACTCATAGAAGCACTCAGGCCAACCGTGCACCATAAGGAGAGGAAGAGCTTTCTGTCCCGGGGCCAGATTGGGAGGTTTGACATGGATGATATGCACTTCCAGTCCTGAAGAGGCAAAAATAGACACATGCATACAGTGTATATTTTACAGGTAAAGGCCTGAAGTGCAGATCCTGACATTACCCAAAACTGCTGGGTAAAGCTGAAAAAAAAAGGAAATGTCGGACTTTACCCGGGTAATTTTAGGACTAACCAACAGCCCCTGGGTAACAGTCTGGAAGAGCTGAAAAATTCACACTTTACCCGAATAATGTGCAAGTCTGAAGCTTCACCCGGGTAATCTGAGGACTATTCACAGCTTCACCCGGGTAATCTGAGGACTATCCACAGCTTCACCCGGGTAATCTGAGGACTATTCACAGCTTCACCTGGGTAATCTGAGGACTATCCACGGCTTCACCCGGTTAATCTGAGGACTATCCACGGCTTCACCCGGTTAATCTGAGGACTATCCACAGCTTCACCCGGGTAATCTGAGGACTATTCACAGCTTCACCGGGTAATCTGAGGACTATCACAGCTTCACCGGGTAATCTGAGGACTATCCACAGCTTCACCCGGGTAATCTGAGGACTATTCACAGCTTCACCCGGGTAATCTGAGGACTATCCACGGCTTCACCCGGTTAATCTGAGGACTATCCACGGCTTCACCCGGGTAATCTGAAGACTATCCACGGCTTCACCCGGGTAATCTGAGGACTATCCACAGCTTCACCCGGGTAATCTGAGGACTATTCACAGCTTCACCCGGGTAATCTGCAGAGCATCCAACCCCGCTTGGGTCACAGTGAATTTTGCTATTATCTCTGGGTGTTATCAATGAAAACGGCAAAAGACAAACATTAAAATGTATTGCGGATACAATGAATATACAGAGTAACAGGATATGTTTCTTATATGAAGGTGAAAGAGTTACATGATCTTTATTATGTGTTATATGTGATTATATATCATTTATAAAACATAATAAGCATCAGGTTACTCTTTATAGAATATCTTGTATTTCAGACATTTAACGCACAGAGTCACATGACGCTTATTTAGTGCAGTTTGTGACTGTGGATACAATGTCATTAAAAATAACAAAAGACACAGGACATACTGGAAAACGAGAGAAATCTCAATGTATCCTTCCTGGTAAAATCCTTTATAAATAAACACTATTTTGTTATCAGTCAGATACCAGTTTGCAGCTTTACCCGGGTAATCCTCGGAATTCAGTCACTGTAACCTGCTGAAAACCCCAAGAAAAGCCGAGAATCCAGAGGCGTTTGGATACTTTGCAGATTACCCGGGTAACGTCAGATGTTTCGTTGCACATCACACTTTATCCAGCAACACGAGGGTAATGTGCGAATTACCCGGTTAAAACACAGCAGAAAACCGGATTACCCAGAAACCTCTGGATACTTTGCAGATTACCCGGGTAACGTCCGAAATTTCATTTCACTTCGGACTTTTGCTAATGACGCCTGGGTAATGTGATGTCAGGATCACCCGGGTGATCCAAGGATTAACCGCACTTCGGGTAATGGGGCACCAGGCTTCCCTGCGGTAACACCATAACCTTACAATGTGCTGTGAGCTGATAAACCCTGCTGCCCTGCACGCTGCATGCTTCATACACACTCACGCTGTTGCGACATTTCTAGCTTGGGGTGCGGCGCACCTGCTCGGTTAACCCGTTTTTATAATCCCATTAACCTTTTGGCTGCTGAATGGGAACATTTTGTATCTTTATAACTCCATCATTTAACGGGTTAAAATGATAGGGTTTATTCACTAAACAGCTACTTTTACAAAATGTTAGAAGAAGCAGAAAACGTTCCCAAATGAGTCGCTTTTGCAGCTCAGACATTCCGGTGTAAGAATAAGAGTTTAGTGAATAAGCCCCTGTGTAATAATTTTCCTTTAATGTCCATTTCATCACACCCGCCTCCGGCTCTGCAGGGGTTAACTGTAAAGACACAGTGCATTTTTACAAGTGTTAATATCATGCGATGTGCGCTGGCTCACCTGCCATCCTCCAGGAGCTGCCGCCACATCGCTCTCTCCTTTCGCTCGGACTGCCTGTGCCCAGTGCATTGTGGGAAGAGTGCGTTATAAGCCACACCCACTGTCTTTCCTTCCAGCCGGTCACACACCGCCCGAGTGTCCCTGTGTCGGAGGGCCAGTCCCTATATTGCACCCAGTTCTCTGTGTCCTTGTTTTCGGTGCACGGTGACGCCTCTCACGCCTGGACGTCGCAGAACAAAGAATAATATCCATTAATAAGTAGAAAAAGCTCAAAAGATCCATTTCTAAAACCACTGTGACCATTAACCCTGTACTCATCGCGGCGCCGAAAGTTCCCGTCCAGCCGGGACCCCGGACACTCAGGAACTAAGCCCATGATTAAAGAGACCCTCTACACCAGGGCTGTCAAACTCACAGCCCCCCTGATGTTCATGGCCTGTAATTCCCAGAATACTTTCAATGCAATAGATGGCCAGAGAATCATGGGAGTTGTAGTTCAAAAACATCTGGAGGGGTCAGAGTTGGAGACCCCCATTCTACTCACTCGTGGTCAGGCTTTGTGCAGAGCCTCCCCCCTCCACCTCGTTCAGCGGCACCAGGCAGTCGGGAGTTTGAATTTCCCGGCAGCCAGTCACCAAATCGATCATCAATGATGTCAGCAAGCTCAACGAGCTGACATCACCCACTCTAAGACCACCTGTGATAGCGAGCGTTCTCAGAGAGGCAGCGATGGATCAGACCTGTGCGTTCCATCGCTCTGCGCAGGCGCTACGGAACTTGTGTGCGAGATGTACGAATGTTGTGAGTGATGCGCAATATGCGTTTCATACACTACACTTCAATTTGCATAAAAAAGCTGCAGGGACTTCTGCATTTCGGAAGCTCTTGAGCTGACAGGGAGGAGCGACACAACGAGGGAGAAAAGAGGAATATCTATGGCTTAAATAAAAAAAAAAAATACTAGTCAAAGGCTGCCAGCAGGATCTGCCCAATTATTTAACGGGGAAAAAGGGGGAGGGGATTTAATCAATGATATTTACTAGAGACAATGTCTATAGACAGCCTGAAAGTAAAGCCTCCAATCTGCTGCAGCCACTGCTCAGCTCAGCCATATTCAGGGGAATAGGGGGCCTCAGTGACCCATCAGTATATATTTTGGGGATTATTGGAGCAGTCTAAGCAAGGGGTCAGTAAAGCTCTTTTCTAGCTGTCCTATACGTTGTGACCCCAAGAAGCTGACATTTCTATCTGCTCTTATCCTGTAACAATCAGCAGCTCAGCTTGCTGTTAACTCCAATCCTGCGAAGCCCAATGGGTCAGAAATCCTTTTCCCTCATGAGAGCGAGCTATCAGGGTTATTCAGAGAGAGGTGAAAAGCAGGAGAATGACTGGAGAATGGAAAATTCTAGCTCAAAATAGCCAAACCAGAAAAATCCTCCCATTTATCTCACTTTCCAAATCGGCTATTTGGACTTTCAGGGTTATTCATAGAGATCCGAATGGCTGACGAAAGGGAACCGAACAGTGAAATTCAGGGTACAGTTACCTTTCCTGGCCATTCGGCTATTCAGAGAGCAGGTAGTTCATCAAATCCTGGCGAATTGGCTGCACATACGGTGCCTGTTCGGTGCCTGTTCGTTGGCAGTGAAATCCCCATAGAGAAGCAATGCTTCGTCTATTCAGAGAACACAAACCAGCTGTGAAAAGCTGCCGAATTTCCCTACCATTCAGTGGTTTAGTTTCATTCGGCAGGTTTATTCAGGCGAATCCCATAGGCTTCAATGTTAAAAAAATATTCCTGTTTTAATTCAATATTTAATAAACCATTTATTATAATATTCCGCAGCAAAAAGTCTCTTTATTTATAGATTTTTTAGGCATTTTTCGGGATTTTTTGTGAACATTTTTTTCCGGTTTATTTTTTAAGTCATTTTTTTCATTTTTCTGTAACTTCCCTTCGCCGTTTTTTTGCGGTGAGTGTTCGTCGGGTTTTGCCGCGGCTTTTCCCTGCACTACGACGGCCCTGTGGTACTTGCTGAATACACTGCAGGGTCGCCGAAATGGGATCGCCAAATCGCACCGAATTGAATAGAACGAAAAGTCACTGAACGCGCGGTGACGTTTCGATTCTCTTTGAATAACCCTGCGAGAATTTTCCTTTCTCCTGCTTTTCACCTCTTTCTGAATAACCCTGTTAGTCTCCATCCTACCTATGAACAGGGACCGCGGACATACAGATCCAACTGAGCCAGAGATTACACTGGGCTGGATTTAGTGTCTTTTAGACATGTGCATTCGTTTTAGTACTAAAACGATTTAGTCCGAATTTTGGGATAATTTAGTTTTCGTATGACTCAAGAGTTACGAAACTGCTCAGTACAAAAAACGAAAGAAACTAAAATAAAATGCACTACATTTTAGTTTCAGTCCTTTTTGTGATATTACATTGAGTGAAGGAGACCAGCAATGAAGAGCGCAACATCTGAAGTTCTGCACCCTCTACATGCCAATGCAGTAGGATGTTCTATACAGAGAGGGGCATTAATTAATGCAGGAAGATGTTCTATACATTATACAGAGAGGGGTATTAATGCAGGAGGATGTTATATACAATATACAGAGAAAGGTATAAATTGAGGAGGATGTTCTATACATTATACAGAGAGGGGTATTAATTAATGCAGGAGGATGTTTAAACATTATACAGAGAAGGCCTTTTTTTTTAAGCCCTTTAAATCCAGTGGCTGTGAGCGCTGAGATCGGCTGCTTGTTATATTATCTCAGTACAATGTATCAGGCTCAGCTGTTACAGTAACTGACTAACAGCGCTCAGAGTTTCAGTAAAGCAAGGAAATAATATTGTTCTAACCTCTTATATATAAAAATATTATTTACTAGTTTTACTGAAACTCTGAGCACTGTGATGAGCAGCAGTCAGTTACTGTAACAGCTTTGCCTGACACGGGGCAGTATTACAATGTTGGTGCTAACTTAACCAGAGCTGTTGTAAAATGAAAACCTCCATAGGCTATAATGACTCTGGGAAGTTTACAACAGCTTTGGTTAAGTTAGCAACTACTGTAATATGGCCCACATTGTGCTGAGAGTGAGAGATACTGTAACAAGGAGCGATCTCAGCCCTCTGAGGAGCCACTACAATAGTAATTGTATCCACTGGTTTTCGGATGAATGAAATTAGTTTTCATACTAAAGAACTGAAAACGAATTTCTTTAGCAACTAAATAAATTGCATTTTAGGACTAATCCATTAGTTCAAAACGAAATTTTGTGCTGTGCACAATGTCTAGTGTCTTTACACTCGCACTACTAGGTCTGATATC
>RXON01004296.1:0-17738 GCA_009667805.1 Leptobrachium leishanense | reverse complement strand
ATGAAAATGGCACCTCGGTTTATTGGTCCATATAAGATCATTCGCTGCGTTAACCCTGTGGCTTATGCTCTTGCCCTTCCTAAACATCTTCGCTTGCACAACGTCTTTCACACCTCCCTACTGAAACCTTTGTTGTGTAACAGGTACACGCGGGTCGTTCCTCCTCCTCCACCTGTTCAGGTTGATGGTGAATCAGAGTATGAGGTTAGGAGGGTTTTGGATTCTAGGCTGTGCAGGGGTGTTCTGCAGTACTTGGTCGATTGGGTGGGCTATGGCCCGGAAGACCGGTCCTGGATTCCCGCTTCCGACATGTCTGCCTCTAGGTTGGTCAGGGCGTTCCATGCCTCGCACCCCGATCGCCCTGGTGGTCGTATTGCCGCTCGTCCTGTTGGTCGTCCGGTGGCCTCCCGTGGAGAAGGGGGTACTGTAACGTTGGGGGCTTCCAGCCCTACCTGTGTGCTTGAGGACAGCAAGTCTGATGCTGCTCGCTGACCACTGCCCGGTTTAAATGGAGACAGGCAGGGAGGTGATTGCATGAGGTGTGGCTTGAGTGGGGGCGTGGTCTGGTGAAGGTCTTTAAAAACCCTCAGTATAGTTTCAGAAGTTGCCAGATCGTGGTTATCCATACCTGAGCTCCTTGTACCTGACTGCTATATTGATTTAACCTGTTATTGACCTCTGCTTGTGTTCTGACCATTCTGCCTTCTGTTGCCCTAGACTATTTTTCTTGTACTACGCTACTGCTCTGATACCGACCCGGCTATTCCATTTGACCATTCTGAACTCTGTATTCCTGATTCTGGCTCGGCTGACTCCTCTCCGTATTTTTAACCCTTTTCTGTCTAGCTAGTTTACCTGGCCAATTCTAAGGACCAGACAGATAGGGATCATTCACAGCTACACTGTTGGTAGCTTCTGGGTTTTGTGGAGTGTTGGGGGTTAAGTACTGCGTGGTGGGATCCGGGAACCGTGACACTCCTCTGGTGAGTGGCCGGTCATCTCCCTCCGTCAGCAGTGCCAAGCAGGCGTCCAGGCCCGCAATCACGGCATCCACAGCTCCGTGGGGTGGGAGGGTGGCACCCCACTGCAGACATCCAAGCTCCTCGCCTTCATTCGCTGCAGCGACATCCTGAACGGGAGCCCTCCATCTCCACAGCCAGCACAAGGCCTCATTCAGGGAGGACATCCTCCAAAGGAACAGGGAAAGAGCCGGGCAGGGCTCCAATTCACGAGGTAGGCTTCATCAAGATGGCCGCCAGGGAAACCACTATCCAATAATCAGCTGCCGAATCCTGAGTTTCTGGCCTGGGGGTCAGAACGGGCTCCAGACTAAGCCACCCGATGGCCAGCCGCAGAGAGACCCCAAATAAAAGGTAAATGACGGAGGATTTGGGCTGATAAAACCCCTGACAAGGCTCCATACAGCAGAGCTCCGCCAGAACACATCCACTCCCTTCCGCAGCAGACCACACCCCCGTGAAGGGGTTATTTTAATAACCATTTAAGTGACCTCTTTATACTATAAATTATTATTTCCTGAAAGCAGTTGCATGCAAAATAAATTATAGTTCAAAACCTGTGGGCACCATCAATACAACATATCAGTGATGCATCTTATCGCTGTATCAGTGAACGTTGGATTTCAGCAGTCTTTGGTGGGAAACTCTGAGCACTTTATCTTCAATGAGCCTGGAAGCACTAGGATTTTATGATACAAAATAGAACCAAGCATAAAAAGCCTTCAAAGGATAAATCAATCGCTATTGACTGGGAGTTTAGATTGATTGTCTGAGAGCGTTTCATCAATACGCTGTTGACTTGATGTAGTCTGTTGGGTTACTATAGTTTCCATGCGTCAATTCAAATTATAAATTGTAGGAGAGCAGATTTTAATGAAGGATGACTCTTCTGCTGATAAAAAAACCCAATTAAGCCCAGTTGTCCAGGCTGAAGTGTCTTATGATGTGATGTTTTTTGCTTGCTCGCATAGTATTTTAAAAGCACTGTCTTAAAGGATAATAAACTTTTTTTTTTATTGTAAGCTTTCTATAAAATACCTATAACCTTGACATAATGGCCCCTTAAGTGATGACTCATGAGTACTCTCAAATTCAAAGGGGCCTGATAACTGGTTTGATGGTACTGGGGACTAGATTTAATTGTATCAGACGCTCTTTCTTTTAATGTTCACAGAATGAAGCTGCTATTTTATTTTTCTAAATGTCATCTGATCCAGTTGGAGCCCGAGCCAACATTCAAAAAAATGCCTCTGGTCCAAAAAAAAATAAAGAGTGTGCCGGTAAAACGGCTTACAGCTTATTTTCTGAAATGATCATAAAATTTCTGCCTTTAAATATGACTATAAGAAATATGCAATCTTTAAAAAAATGATTTTAGTCAAATTCCCCAAAGCCTGAAAATCTATTTATCAACAGCTTTCAGCACTTGAATTTTTTTTCAGAAATCTGCATTCTGATAAATTCGAATGTAATCAAAAAAGTCAATAGTTCCATTGAAAAGTATAGCCACGAGACGGTATTCGATTTGAAGTTTTATCGGGAATCAGAATGCGGAAATCCACATTTGAATCTCCTGATCCGGCAAATAGATGAAGATCAGACCAAAAAGATCCTGATTTCCGCCATCAGGTCAAATTAAGTTGAGCCCTAGGTTAAAGTTTAGGTTAAGTAAAGCACCAGACTTTGACTACCAGCAGCAGTGACAGATAATGCTGCTGTTATTCACTCATGGAGTGTAGCATTATATTGACCAGCAGGAGGAAAGACACTGGAAAACTGTTTGATCTCAGTGTCCTTCATCCTGTAGTAAATGAAGGCAGCTGCCTGCACTCTTCCCTTCACAGAGGAACTTTAAGGTGAGTTCTCCTTTTATTAATATGCTTTTAAAATTCACTTAAAAACACTGGGTTTCTGCAAGTCTGTAATTATTATTTTATTTTTTTTTAAACTTTATTTTTTGAATTGACAAACTCAGATCATGGTACAGTCCAGCATTCCCATTCCCATTTAGGAAGACATCCCTCCCAGTTAATAACCAACATAAATAATAGCATCCCACGGACACCTTAAACTGTCAATATCACATTAGAAAGTACGAAAAGTGCCCTAGTGGTATGTCTTAAGGAAGGGTAGAAATTCCAGGAGTGCCCGGTTCGTAGGTCTTAAGGGAGGGGAAGACAGGGACCTAGACAAGTACCAATTAGTGAATTCAAAATCTCTTTTCAGTTTTGCAATAACATCTGCCGGCAGACCAGACATAAAATGTTCCCATTTTTCGAAAAACTGTTGTACCTTGTCTTCTTTGTGCAAAGCGGCCTCACCCAATCATATTGAAAAATAGCATAAAAACGAGAATAAAACATAGAAAACGTGGGGTGGGAGAAGTAAATCCAATTTCCCAAAATGGCTTTTTTGGCTGCTGTGGACAGCACTCCCAATAGAGTCCTCTGAGTCCTGCCCAACCTACGGCTTTCGCCTTCTGAAAACAGGTTAAACAAAGCCCAGTCTGGGGTGGTGTAGGAACTGTTAATTTTAGAATCTTAACGCCAAATCTCCTTATAGAATCCCAAAAGATTGACACTAGTGGACATGACCACAAGCAATGAAACAGGTCAGCATCAGCATGCATGCACTTGGGACACCGGCCAGAACCGAGGGGCGTAATGCGGGCCAACCTATCCGGGGCTATATAGGCACCATGTAATAATTTAAAAAACATTTTGTCGTATTGACCCGAAGGGATCTGTTTACGCAAATTATTAGTGGCCATAATTAAGGTAAAGGGCGATTGTTTGGGAAGATGAACGCACCAGGCCGCTAATCCCTTGGTTACTACCGTCCAGTCAAATTGAGGCCTAAGTAATGCGCAAAAGGATGCTGTGGACGGACCCATGGATGCCTGAGTATCTAGGCCATGGAGAAGTCTTGTGTTTTTTAAGGCAGCTAACTGTGTAGATACAAACGCCGAAATCTGCATATAATACAACGAGTGGAGGGGAGTCGGGCCGTTAATGCACACAAATCTCTATACGAGATAAGGGAGTGAGTCGGTCGTGACAGCAGATGGCCTATTTGGGTCAAACCTTTTTCCACCAAGACCTGAAATGCTGAAGCCGCCGATCCGGTCTGAAAAGCGGGGTTGCGCAATAATGGTTGAAAAACCGAAGATTTCCAGGACAAGCCCAGCAGTTTGCGAGCTCGATACCAAGCCTCACGGCCCGTAAAGAGCAGGGGAATAGATCTCAGGGTTGGAGGGATCAGGGATAGGGGAGAGTGTAGGAAAGCCAGTGGGGATAGAGGGAAAGACATGACTTGATCCAAGGCATTATCTGTGTACCTAGATGTGTTTGTTATCCAGTCCGCCACTACTCGGTATAGGGCTGCAATATTATAAGAATATACGTCCGGTAAATTCAAACCCCCCATATTATATGGAAGCTGAAGTTTATGTAGCGCTATTCGTTGTCTTCCCTCCTTCCAGATGAATCTGGTAAACAATGCATGTATATAAGCAATATCCTTACGTTTGAGAAGTAGTGGGAGCAACTGTATCGGGTATAATATACGCTGGGAACGCAACCATTTTTTATGAGGCTACACCTTCCCAAGTAGGGCAGCAGGAGTTTCACCCAGGAGGCTAACAGGTTCTTAAGTTGAGTTAAGAGAAGAGGGATGTTAACTTCATATAATTTGTGATATCTGTCAGTAGTAGTAGCACCCCTAGATACTTAAACGCCCCCGTTCGGCACCAACGAAAAGGACTGTGCTGCCCACTCAAGCTGTCGCAACCCATGCCCAACGGTATCGCTAGCGTTTTATCATAATTAACCTTAAACTCCGATGCAAGGTGGAAGTCTTTCAAGTAAGACAGCAGGGTCGGGAGCGCCTTGTCCGGGCGGGACAGAAAAAGGAGTAGATCATCTGCAAAAAGCAACTACGCGGACCTCCTGGGAGCCTATTTGTATCCCACTAAAATCTGGGCATGTTTGTATAATTTCTCACTAGTGGTTCTAAAGCTAAATTAAATAGGAGGGGGGAGAGTGGGCAGCCTTGACGTGTGCCCCATTCCAGTAGGAAGGGGGTGGAATTCACGCCATTAGTTGTTACGGTAGCGGAAGGATTATCATATAGAGCATTGAATAAGTTTAGTATTGGGACCCCAAAGGAATTTCAAGAATCTTCTTAGATAGGACCACGAAATACGATCAAAAGCATTATCGGCATCGCAGCTGAGGAGCAGATCTGATGATTGTGTGCGGCTATTTGACGACCAAATTGCGGCCAGGGCTTTCCTGACATTTTGTGTCGAGTGACGACCCGTCAAGAAACCTGTTGCGCGGAGGAGATAAACTGGGCTAACGGGGCCTGCAGACGGCGAGCCATGATGGCCGATAATAGTTTTAGATCGGCATTTAATAGGGAAATTGGGCGATAGGATGTTATTAGCAAGGGGTCTTTATCTGGTTTAGGAATCATTATCATCCGGACGAGTTTAAGGACGGTGGTGGGGCCTTTCCCTGTAATATATTATTGAACAGGGGTAAGTGATGGGGAACTAAATGACCCTCCAGCATTTTATAATATTCTGCTGAGAAGCCATCCGGGCCAGGAGTTTTGTGGGAACGAAGGCGTGTGATGGCAGCCGAGACTTCTTTTGCGCTAATCGGGGCATTCAGGGTCTCCCTAATCTCAGGCTCTAGTTCCGGCATCCCTGCCGCTACAAAGAATTTTGCCATGGACTGTCCATTCATCAAGTTCAGCTTTATAAAATGTCTCAAAGCAGTCACGGAAGAACCTATTGATATCCGTTGGGTCAGATAACAATTCACCACTAGGGGTCTTAATTCTAGTTATAGCAGGAACTGAGGGGCATTGTAGTTTCAGTAAATTAGCCAGAAGCTTCCCTTGCTTGTTACCCCAACGGAAGAAACGATTCTTTTGGTGAAGCCAGGAATATTGAGCCTTTTCCTTGACGAACATTGCATAGCAGCGTTTGTCCGCCTTATACTGTTCTGACGTATAGGGGGTAGGGGAAGCGACATGGGATCTATAAGAATTAACTAGGGAGGCATGCGCCTCCATCAGCCTATTGTTAACCTCTTTACGTTTACGAGACATATATTCAACCCCTCATGACCGGTTTGGCACCTCCCAAAACAAGTTAATATCGTCCACATGTTCCAAGTTATCATCTAGGTAGTTGTTCCAGCTAAGTTCTAAGTGCGCTCGAAAACCATCGGAGTGAAGGAGCGTTGCGGGAAAGCGCCAATTCCGGGGAGCGCGGAAGAGGAGTTTTAAACTGCAAATCCACCATGACAGGTGCATGTTCAGAAATGTGTATCATACCTATCGTGGTGTCGACTATGGAGTGGTAAAAGGTCGAGACAGCAGGAACATGTCTATTCGAGAAAAGGAATCATGAGGATGGGAGTAGAAGGAATAATCTCTACCTTCGGAATTAACATAACGCCAGGCGTCAAACAAGGCTAAGTGTTCTTTTAAGAAATTAGGGCCAGCCGAGGCCCGTGAGGGTGCTGGGCGAGAACCAACATGAGACCGGTCGAAAATTGAGTCCAAAACAGCATTAAAATCCCCACCAATTATGCAATGTGTAAAAGTATATTGAAGGAGTGTCGCGTAAAGATCAGAAAAAAATTGTAAGTGAGGAGGGTGAGCTGAGGAGCATATACGTTCACTACTAAATAAGTGTCTCCTAGAACCGACAATAATACTAAAGAGAAACGACCATTGATGTCATTAGCTTCGTCAAGAACTACAAATGGGAGAGATTTATTTAAAAGAATAGCAGTACCTCTCTTCTTATTCGGGAAAGGGGCAGAGGTTTGATAACCACCTCCGGGCTCCCTGGATTGGTTATCAGGGGAGGACCAGTGGGTCTCCTGCAGAAGACCACGTCGGGTTTGAGCGTGGCCAAATGAGTAAGTACCTTTTTCCTTTTAATAGGTGAGTTCAAACCCTCCACATTCCAGGAGAGAAGTCTGAGGGAGGTTTTCAGGGTAGGTGGCTCAAGGGATGTCATAAGGGAATCTTAGTTTAACGGGGGCACCAGATAGTCAGTGAGAATTTGGCATAGCCACTACTAATAGGGGACCAGGGTCATCCCAGCTACCGCCCTGGAACCCGGTGAAGGGAACGTGTGGTGAATATGTTATCTTAATTCTGAGCGTCAACAAATTTTTTCTTTTTAAACGGAACTCGGACATGTAAAAGGGATCCAGAAAGGGATCCAAACAGTAACATATACATATACCAAAGGATCAACAGGACCCAACGATCAGATGCAACCATTATCCTCCAGCCTCCCAACCACAGTAAGCCTAACCTAGGGATAAAGGAATGCATTTGTTGCATCATACCAAACCAGAACCACGCCATAGTTTGAAAAAAAATAGGTGGAATGTCCAGCAATAGCCGCTTCAGGGCTTCCCTGTGCGAATTCTCATAGATGGGCGTGCGTGGAGGAAGAGGCGAAGTTGGTCTCTCATGGGATTGACCTGGAAGGAGAGCCATGCTTGCCTCAACCGGGGAATCAAAATAATGGGTCGTTCCATTAAAGTTCACTCTCAGACGAGCCGAATATAACAACGAGAAACGGATATCCTTCACCACCAATTCTGAGCATAAGGGTGAGAACGCCCTCCTTTTCAAAGACACGGAAGCCGAAAAGTCCTGAAGTAGTCTAAGAGGGGCTCCATTATAATCCAAGGCATTAGCCCTATGAAAGGCTTGTAGAATTTTTGATTTGTTGACAAAGTTGAGAAGTCTCATGATGATGACGCGGGGGCGTCCCGCTTGTGGGTTTAGATCAGGGCCCACTCTGTGCACACGTTCCACAGCCAAAGGCAGGTCAGGGGCATCCCAACCCAGTTGAGTAGGTAACCAGTTGGAAGCCCATTCTTGCAGGGCTCGCCCTTTCACAGCCTCCGGGAGGGCCAATCACTCTCAGGTTATTGCGTCGGCTCCGATTTTCCAGGTCATCTAATTTTTCCGTCAACGTGTGGATAATCGATTGTTGTGCATCCAGTTGTGTCTTCAATGGAATGAACGTCGTCTTTGAGGGACGAGACCCGTTCTTCGACTTCTGTAAGCCGTTGTGCTTGCGATGTCAACTGCGACCACACAGATTCAATGGTCGTGGAGAGTCGTCCAAGTTTTTCATCGAGCAAGGGGTATAACACCGCCGAGATGTCCGCCATACAGACTTGGTAGTTTTGTCAACCGTCCCCATAGGAAGGAGAGACTGATTGAGTAGATTGCGATAAATCCAGTTGGGGGTCTGATAGGGTAGTGGACAGAGAGGAAGGCAGGGCCAACCGTTGAGATGGTTTTGTGGTTACTTTCGATGTCGATTTATCCGAAGATTTTTTGTTCGTTTTGCTGGAAGACACAAATTTCTCCATGATGATCAAGAGGTTAAATTTTCCGAAGCTGGTTCCAGTTGCGCCAGTAGAATTATGAGTAATAACCGAAGAAGTCTGCAGCTGAGCAAGGAGGAGAGAAAAAATTAGGGTACAAACGCCCCCTAGTCAAAGGGACTTAGAAAAATTTATATGCGAGGGAGAGTCACCTCTGGAGGACCAAAAGCGTCAAATGGTGAAGTCGCCCCCCAATCCAAGGGACTTAGAAAAATTTGCAAGTAGTGGTCAAATTCGCCCTCTAGTGAAAGAGGGCTGAAAAATTGGTGTCAAACAAGGTTTTTTTTTCCTTTTTTTTATGTTTTCCTTTGTTAAAAAAAAAGAAGTGGAACGCAGGTGAAAAATTATAGGGAGTGGTGCGCAGAAAAATTGTGCCGTGTTAAGGTTCAGTTGGTGTGTGTCCAAACTATAATTGTGCAGGGTCTTTAGCACAATAATGCAGAGCAGAAAAGGTGAAGAAAGTCACTCCAGGAGACCTGGCAAAAAAAAATAAAAAAAAATCAATGTGTACAGGACGCCTCCTATTTAAAGGGGACTGAAAAAATTGAGAGCGGCGCCCCAGGGGATCCCCAGGACTGAGAAAAATTTTGCAGCAAAGTCAATAAGCCAAGGATGCCCCAGGGGAACCCCAGGACGGAAAAACTGAGGGACAAGCACCTGACTTCCCTCTGCCGTATTCGATACGTATCCGAGGCCGCAACTCCACCACGCGGCCCCGGCAAGATGGCAGCCGGCTTCCACAAATCTCCATCCCTGATGCTAGAAGGACGCTGTGCCGGCAGGACAGGCAGGGCAGCAGGAAGGGCTTCTATATGTGTGCCCGGGAATCAGTCCGACGCTAGAGGCGGGGGCTCGCTGAGGGCCCAGGAACCCGACTCCGAACAGTGTAGGACGGTCGGCTCACGGGGAGTCTCACTACTCCGCGGACGGCACTGCCTCCGAGCGACCACCAGCCAAGGAGGTGTTCAGCCTTCAGCAAGTCCGCAGATAACCGCCCGGTCGGCACCCGAAAGATCGCCACTCCACCTCGTGGCGCCGGCAAGATGGCAGCCCCGCGCTCCCCCCGAGTTGACACGAGACGAGGCACTCAAAAGTTCCTTCACCCACCAGGATCAGTCTCGATCAATCTCCGCTCGGCGCTCCCAGCGGGTCAGTAGAACCAGGGTCATAGGGAAGGGAGATCTGAGGTTCCTGGGTAGGCTGGGACAGGCGGCTTACTTACGGCCTGGCAACTCTGGGGGTTGTCTGCGCTGCGAGTCCGGATCCAGGCGGATCATAATCAAAGTTCAGTGCAGCAAAGAATAAAAGAGCTCCTGCAAGGCACGATACCTCCGAAGGTGTTAGAAATCCGGTCAACGGAGGGGTAATTGCTTGTCCTGCACGGAGCTCAGTGTAAAAGCGGCCATACACTTGGCCCACCTCCCGGAAGTCTCTGTAATTATTTTGGCTGTTACTAGAGTAATGTGTGATTGAGAATCACCGTTAGTCACTGGCTCCACTACTTTGACACCTCACATATAAAGTATAGAAGGTAAGAAAAATTCAGAAAGCTGCTGTTAGAGTCGCGTGATACCCAAAGTCACAGCTTGACTAGGAATAGTAGGAGAGTCTTTTATTGTTAGCAAGTGAAAAAGCAAAAGTTAATGGCTTACTCCCAAATACCCCCAAATACTCCCAAAGCTCCCACTTGATTTAGAGCCACAGTTAGACCACTTCATGTCCCTCCCATCCATCCTGAGAGTCAATTATTTGCATTAAGACATCTCCGTTTCTGGCTCATTGCAGCTGAGTTGGAAAAAAGATGTAGTAGAATTCCAAGATGGCCGCCTCCATGCTGAAACAAAATAAACATGGACAAACTTACCATAGGGTTTAATGATAAACAGCTATTGTCTATGCTTTAGTGTTAGAACTCACCTAAATAGGTCTCCCTTGATGCTGGGAGGTGGGTTTAATCCATAACAGCTATTTAACCCTTTCGCTGCTGAGGCTTTTCCCGCCCCTGTGCTGAGGTCATTTTTTACCTGTTTTGCGCATCATGTTTAAACGTGTTTTGAAGGCTTATTTAGTATATGACATCGACATATTATATATCGTTCTTTCCGTCAGACTCGGTAGATTCATAATATGTCATTATTATATGTATACGTTATGTCATGTTTGTATATTATAACAAAAAATGCAATAAAATATGTATTTTCAATAATTTACAGCGTGTAAAGTGTTTTTTTCCACATTTTAACATGCGAGCAATTGCGGTTATATTTTGTATGGGTGCGCTTGTTAAAAAAATTAGAGATGGGGTCTCGTTACATTTTTTTTGGGGAAAATGAACCATTTTTAACAAAACGCACCGCATACAAAAATCGTTAATGCAGCATCATTGTTCACATTATAATTGAAATGGGAACAATATTGCTGCATTAACAAACAAAAAAAAAAAAAAAAAAGTGTTTATTTTTTTTTTATTATTTTTTTTTTTTAATTTTTTTTTATTTTTATTTTTCTTTTTTTTTTTTTTTACAATTTTTTTTACTTTCATGTTTGGTATCGTTGGAACGGCCATGCTCTGGCCGATCCAACGATATCAAAATTTAACCCCTAACTGCCACGGATCGGGAGATAGGGAGTTTCATTGGAACTCCCTATCTCCACACTTCGTGGCAGTTAGGGGTTAATGCTAGGACTGGCGTCATCGTGCTGCGCACGATGACGCCAGTCCTCTGGGAGTTCCCGGAAGCTTGGCCGACATCCAGATGTCGGCCAGCTCCCGGGAAGGATCGCAAATCGGCGCTTTTTCAGCGCCGATTTGCGATCCAGCTCCCCAGGGGTTAATTCCAGGCATCATTTGGAAGGGCAGGCTGTGCCCTTCCAAATGATGCCTGGGTTTAAGCCCCTGTGAGCCGCCGATCGGGAGGGAGAGAGGTCCGAAGGACCTCCCCCCCCTCCCTTTCAGGCGCCTCCTCCGCACATGCGGGGGGGCGCCTGAATTATGTTGTCATCGCAGGGGCGCGATGACACATAATAATGGCGGCCACTGCTCCGGATGCCGGGCTGACATCCAGGATGTCAGCCCGCACCGGAGGGGCCAGCGATCGGCCGGTACGCCGGCCCGAACGCTGACCCAATGCGAGGACGCGCTCAGCGCGTCCTCCGCATACCAGCAGGGAATGCTGAGGACGCGCTGAGCGCGTCCTTAGCATTCAAGTGGTTAAATAACATGAAAAAAATATGTTGTTTTTGTAGAGTATGTAGCTATATAGATTTAATGCAAAACCAATTCTGTTGGTATGTTTCTCAATAATAAAAGTGTCTACAGCGGTATTTATTAATTAATGACATACATGTTTTAAAATATTTCACAGGCATATATGTCAGGCACGCTCACGTACCTGAGGGTGGACGAACGGTTAGCCCTAAATGAAAACAGGAGCCTCGAGTACGTAGAAGAGAAACCAGTCCTTGTAGTGGCTGGGTTAACACAAATAATGAGGGCTGCCCTGTCTTCAGGCCAACACCAACCAAGGTACGTAACGGCAGTGCCGGTAAAGCAAGATAGAGTCACAATGCGGTACCAGTCCTTATAGTGGCTGGGTTTCGCACAAACAGGAGGTGAACCTATAAGGCAGGAGGACAAAGGAGGACAGGAACCAGTCCTTAGAGTGGCTGTGTAAACGCTGGTAAGCCAGGAACGTATATCAGAAAGCAATAGGGTATAGGCGATAACAGAGTCGAGTAACAAGCCGGGTCAAGGGGTATAGAGGTACACAAGTCGAGAGAGATAGCCAGGTCATACACAGTAAGTCAAATTGAGTGAAATAAACGAGCACTTAAGGGTCAGACAGGCAAAACCACGAAAGGGCACTGAGGAATGGGAAAAGCAAGTTTAAATCTGGTGCCTTGCCTGCTGATTGGTCCTTTGCGGTCACATGGAGATTGGTGACGTCGCGCCGCCGGGAGGGCTAAATCCGGAACTGCCGGCGGCGCGCGCGCCTACTGCGCGCACACAGGACTCGGAGAGGACGCCGACCCCGGAGCCGGGAAGAAGGATGCCGGGTCGGCGACCCGGCGGGACGCCGAACCCGCCGCCCGCCGAGCCCTGACAGCACCCCCGCCTTGAGGAACGCCCAGCGGGCGGCTGGGAGCCGGCGCGATCGGGAAAACGACGATGAAAGGCGGAGACCAATCGAGGAGCATGAACGTCACGTGACGAAACCCATGTGCGATCCGCGGGCCATAGCCAGTCCAATGAACCAAATACTGCAACCGATTGCGGACATAACGGGAATCCAAGATGGACTCAATTTCATACTCGGGAGTCCCATCAACCACCACAGGGGGAGGAGGGGAGTCAGGGCGAGTAAAACGGTTGCAGGAGAGCGGCTTCAATAAAGAGACATGAAAGGAGTTGGGAATACGCAAAGAGACAGGCAATTGCAGTGCGTATACTACGGGATTGATACATCGGAGTATTTTATACGGACCGATAAAACGAGGCGCGAATTTCATAGACGGGACCTTCAGACGAATGTGGCGTGTGCTGAGCCAAACCCTGTCACCCACATGGTACACTGGTGGAGGTCTGCGCCTCCGATCAGCCGCCCGCTTCTGGCTCAAGGAAGCGGATTCTAGATTCAACCTGGTCTTCTCCCAAATAACTCGGAGCTTATCTAGGTGTTCCTCCAGGGCAGGAATGTTCTGGGGGAGAACGAGGATGGAAAAATAGTGGGATGCATACCCGTGACTATTTCGAAAGGAGAAAATTTTGTCGACTGTGATGTGGCGTTGTTATACGCAAATTCTGCCCATGGTAACAGAGTAACCCAATCATCCTGTGCGTCAGAAATAAAACACCTTAAATAAGTCTCAAGCGTTTGGTTAGTTCTTTCGGCTAAACCGTTCGTTTGCGGGTGATACGCGGACGAAAAGGACAGTTTGACGCCCAACTGGTGACAGAAGCCTCTCCAGAACTTAGAGATAAACTGAGAACCCCGATCCGAGACGAGAACATTAGGAACACCATGTAGTCTGAATATTTCTTTGGTGAAAATCTGTACTAGCTCGCTGGAGGAGGGGAGCTTCTTTAACGGAATAAAATGTGCCATTTTAGAGAAGCGATCGACAACCACAAAAATCACAGTATGACCAAGTGAAGGGGTTAGTTCCACTAGGAAGTCCATAGCTAAATGAGACCAAGGGCGCTCAGGGATCGGTAGGGGTTGGAGGAGGCCAGCAGGACAAAGGCGGGAGGATTTGGAACGGGTACAAACAAAACAGGTGGTTACGTAATCTTTTACATCCTTAGTAAGTGTCGGCCACCAAAGGTGTCGTTTAATTAAGTCAAGAGTTTTATTTACCCCAAAATGTCCAGCGAATTTGGATTCGTGAAAGAGCTGTAAAGCAGTGGGTACCTCTACAGAGGAACGAATAGCTTATTCTGTGGTTTAGACGGGTGAGCCAGAGCCTGTTTAGAGAGTAAGAGGTTCCAGAAAGGAGACTCGACTCGTGTACTCAGAGAGGCTAAAATTTTCCTTTCGGGAACTATGGACACAGGTACAGACACTGGAGTTGCTAGGGATTCATATTGTCTGGAGAGTGCGTCGGCCTTAACATTTTTAGACCCGGGTCTGTACGTAATGAGGAAGTCAAATCTGGTGAGAAAAAGGCCCATCGAGCTTGTCTAGGGTTCAACCTTTTTGCCTCGGACAGGTAAATCAAATTTTGTGGTCAGTGAGAATGGAAAACGGACAGGTGGAGCCCTCCAAGAGATGGCGCCATTCTTTTAAGGCCAAAATAATGGCTAACAATTCCCTGTCCCCAATGTCGTAACGGGCCTCGGTAGGGACAATTTCCTAGAATAAAAACCACAGGGTTGCATAGGTCTGTCATCAGCTGGACGTTGGGACAAGACGGCTCCTACCCTGGTTTCCGATGCGTCAACCTCTAAACGAAGGGTCTATTGGGATCAGGGTGGTGTAGAATGGGAGCAGTGGAAAAGGCCTCCTTTAACCGTTCGAAAGCCTCCAGGGCACTGGAGGACCAATTCTGAGTGTCACCTCCCTTTCTCGTCAATGCTGTAATGGGTGCAATAATGGACGAAAAGCCCTTGATAAACCGTCTATAGTAATTAGAGAAGCCAATAAACCTTTGAATGGCCTTGAGGCCCTTGGGAAGAGGCCAGTGACTGATGGCTCCAGTTTTTTGGATCCATCATGAAACCAGAGGAGGATATAACATAACCCAAAACTGTACCTGTTGGACATCGAATAGGCATTTTTCTAGCTTGCAGTAGAGGCCGTTGGCCAAGAGCTTAGATAAGACGAGTCGTACATGTACGTGGTGGGTATTCAGATCAGGGGAATGTATTAACACATCATCAAGGTAAACCACGACAAAACAAGGGGTGTACTCTCGTAACACATCATTAATAAACGCCTGAAACACTGCTGGAGCGTTACATAAACCGAAGGGCATAACCAAGTACTCGTAATGCCCTAACCTGGTGTTAAACGCAGTCTTCCACTCATCCCCGTGTTTGATTCTTATTAAATTGTACGCTCCTCTGAGATCCAGTTTCGAAAAGATTTTGGAATGTTTCAGGCGGTCAAACAGCTCGGGATGAGTGGAATGGGGTAGGCATTTTTAACGGTGATCTTGTCAACCCTCGAAAATCGATACAGGGTCTAAGATCACCCTCCTTTTTCTGCACAAAGAAAAACCCTGCCCCAGCGGAGAGGAGAGAGGGACGACGAATAAACCCTTTTTTAAGGGAATCTTTAATGTACTCCTCCAAAACCTTATGTTCTTTCACGGACAAAGGATAGACAGCCCTTTAGGAGGCATGGTACCAGGAAGAAGGTCGATGGCACAATCGTAAGAACGATGGGGGGGTAATCTATCGGCCTCTCTTTTGTCAAACACAGGTGCCAAGTCCGAGTAGGGGACAGGAATGGAAGTCGTCAGAGGAGGGGCCGTAGGCAAATTCAAGACATTAATGGATAGTGGAATCTCAATACAAGAAGCCATACAATCATTATCCCACTTCGCGATCTGACGAGCTCGCCAGTCAATAACAGGGTTATGGCGGGTTAACCAGGGGTAACCCAGTACGATAGGATAGGAAGGGGACGAAATAGCATGGAAGAACATACTTTCTTTATGACACAGTCCTATCCCAACAGTAATATTGCGAGAGATCAAACAAAACAAAAGGGGTTTCGAGAGGTCTGCCATCGATGGCCTGTACAAGTAATGGGGTTTCCTTTTCAACCAGGGGTATGGCATGTTTTGCGAGCAAAATTTATGTCAATAAAGTTATCGGCAGCACCAGAGTCTACTAAGGCATAGAGTTGTACCGGGTTACGGGAACTCTCCCAGGATAGAGTAACCGGAACCCGGAGTCTATTTTCCAGTTTGGGGGACGAAGGAAAAGCGCCTAAGAGCTGTCCCCTAGAGGCACTTAGGCATGAGAGTTTCCCGATGGACCCTGGGGGCGTTTGGAACAGCCCTTAAGGAAATGACCCCCCAAACCACAGTACAGGCATAAACCCTCACGTCGTCTGCGTTGTTTTTCACTATCAGGGATCTTGGTGCTATCTAGTTGCATGGGTTCGGGGGGAGATGAGACTCGGGAAGCAAAGGTACAGAAAACCGGGGAGGCTGCCTAACCGGTGGTCTTTTAGACCTCTCCTTAGTAAGTCGACGATGGCGAAGGCGTTCATCGATAAAGGACAGGTAAGTAATCAAGTCTTCCAGGTCCCCTGGGAGATCTCTGGCCGCTATCTCATCTTGCAACTCATCGTTCAGGCCCTCAGAGAAAACACGGCTATCAAAGCCTCATTGTTCCAGTTCAATTCAGACGCCAATGATCTAAACTCCAGAGCATATTCGCCCAGTGATTTCGCACCCTGGCGCAAGCGTAACAAGGATTTTGCGGCATTGGTTTTACGCCCGGAGGGTCAAACACCCTACGAAAGGCCGACATAAAGTCACGATAATTATAGACAATCGGTTTATCGGTATCCCAAAGAGGGTTAGCCCAACTCAACGCTTTGTCGGTAAGATGGTTAATGACAACGGCGATTTTGGCACGATCTGTAGGGTAAGACCACGGGGTTAATTCGAAATGAATGGAAATCTGGTTCAGAAAACCTCGACAGGCGGTAGGATCGCCCCCATAACGTACTGGAGGTAGCAAGTTAGGGTACGAGGTGGGCACAGAGAACGGTTCGGAAGGGAAAGGATTCACGGGAGGGGAAACCTCTACCTGGGTAGGGTACGGTACGGTGAGCAGCGTTTGGAGGGCCTGGGCGAACTGATCAAGACGGTGATCCTGCTCCTCCAAACGGCTTTCTAGACCAGAGAATTGCTGAGCGGTCCTGCAAGGTCCATGGCCCTTTCGTGATGTCAGGCACGCTCACGTACCTGAGGTGTGGACGAACGGTTAGCCCTAAATGAAAACAGGAGCCTCGAGTACGTAGAAGAGAAACCAGTCCTTGTAGTGGCTGGGTTAACACAAATAATGAGGGCTGCCCTGTTCAGGCCAACACCACCAAGGGTACGTAACGGCAGTGCCGGTAAAGCAAGATAGAGTCACAATGCGGTACCAGTCCTTATAGTGGCTGGGTTTCGCACAAACAGGAGGTGAACCTATAAGGCAGGGACACAAGGAGGACAGGAACCAGTCCTTAGAGTGGCTGGTGTAAACGCTGGTAAGCCAGGAACGTATATCAGAAAGCAATAGGGTATAGGCGAAAACAGAGTCGAGTAACAAGCCGGGTCAAGGGGTATAGAGGTACACAAGTCGAGAGAGATAGCCAGGTCATACACAGTAAGTCAAATTGAGTGAAATAAACGAGCACTTAAGGGTCAGACAGGCAAAACCACGAAAGGGCACTGAGGAATGGGAAAAGCAAGTTTAAATCTGGTGCCTTGCCTGCTGATTGGTCCTTTGCGGTCACATGGAGATTGGTGACGTCGCGCCGCCGGAGGGCTAAATCCGGAACTGCCGGCGGCGCGCGCACCTACTGCGCGCACACAGGACTCGGAGAGGACGCCGACCCGGAGCCGGGAAGAAGGATGCCGGGTCGGCGGACCCGGCGGGACGCCGAGCCGGCGGCGCCGCCGAGCCCTGACAATATATCCCTTTTAATTTCATGTTGTTTACACACCTGCTATTATTTTCAAGATTTTCTATGTTGAGGCATTCAGAAGATGTGACTGATGAACAGATGACGGCCTTAGGAATTTCTTCATGAATTCTGTGAATGACCCATGTTAATCG